>JAJEKB010020044.1:245116-282237 GCA_022393335.1 Macrotrachela quadricornifera
ACTTTGTTGTTATTCTTTATTAAAAAACTTATTATTATTGAAAATTATTCATGCAAATATATGACAATAACAGATGGATTCTTTATTTTATAATGATCTAGTAATTTTATATAAATGTTATATTATTCATGTGTAAAATTAAACTTTTGGTGCATATTTAATGAGCCGAATTATTTCTATTGATAAATAATAGCAGATTTTTCAAAGCAAAAAAATTATTAGTAAAAAAAATAATTCATTTAAGATAAGAATAAAATTTTTATTAAAATATTATATTGATTATTTTAGATTTTGATTAATCTCAACTAATAATCGTAATTCAAATTTTCCATATGCACATTTAGGATTTCGAACAATTACACGATAATCACCTTTTGGTAGCCGATAACTCAATATAGCTGCATAACAATTATGAAATGCAAAACTATTTCCATCATCATTTTGAGCTAAAAATTGACCATCTAATTCTGAATAAAGTTCTAATAAAGGATCAGCTGTATTTGATAATTTCCACGTCATACATGATACCCATGTATTGGCTGATATTGTGACATCAGCTAATGTTGTATTGACATTAAAACAAAAAGTAAAATATGGTTCATTAGTACTTGTGCTTTCATTAGTGATTGTATTAAAAGAAAACCATCGTGGACATGATGGTCGAAGAGAAGGACTGGTTTGATTTATAGTATTAATATGTTCTGTCGTCGTTGCAATTAATTGTTCAGTAGTAATAAATTCTTTTATTATAGTAGTTTCAGATTCTGCTATTTGAAAAACCCAAGTATATGGATTATTTATAGCAGCTGATTGAATGCCACATGATTCATTAAGAATAGCGATTCCACTATCTAATAAAATATAATATTCTTCATTCTAAATAAACGGTAAAGTTTCTTTTGATAATCTATAATCATTTTTTTACATGTTTCTTACTTGTTTCCATGTATAATTTGTTGTATAGAATGTAATTTGTCTTGGTTGATAGAAAACATTAATATTAGTAGCAACATTAATTCGGTAAACTTCTTCATTATTAGAACGTTTAAAAAAACGAATATAAACTTCATGGGATTGTTCTGGTCTTATGATATCACGATCAATTTCAATTAGCCATTTTGATTGAGTAGCAGGTATGACACCTGTAGGTATCATATGTGTAAATATAGGTGGACGAACATCAACTTGAAATGTAAGACATACTTGAGATCCTACTTGTTGTGAATCAACTGGTGTAACACACAATTGATGTATACCATATTGATCGGATTGGGGTGTCCATTCAATAGGCATAGTATATACATTTTGATCAGATAAATCTCTAGTTATTTCTCCTTTGATAAGACCAGCTGGTGATATAGTTAAAATATCTTCTAATGTAATACTTGTACTCTGGCATGGAACACGGATTTTTATATTTGTTTTAAATGTTGTATTTGATTCTATACCAATACATGAATCTTGTGCCCATTCACCAATATAAATAGGCAATTCAGTACAATTTTCTATTATTGTATTAACAATATGGATAAGAAATTGAAGTGGAATAGTAGAAAGAACATTATTATTTGAGTCAAAATCTTCGATCACTAGAGCAACAGCTTCATAACCAATTCTAGAAGCATTGTAAGTCAATTGACATGGATTTGAACGAAGAGAACCTTTAGCTGAGCATGTACTTCCACATTCTTTTTCTGAATGTCCCCATCGACATCTTATTGTATCTCCATCACTATCAGCCATTGGGATATGAATAACATGTATCTTACCAACTTGAACTCGAACAATTGGATTCATTGCTGTTTTAGGAGAATTATTCAGTCTATTAAATATTAATAAACAAACTATTTTGTGATATATTGAATATTTAAGATTAATACTTACGTTCCATCAGAACGCTGATTTGTATTAATGACCAGTTTTAATGACCACCTAGATCCAGAATCAGGTGGTAATAATGAAATCCAGCAACAACTTTCATAAACATATTCAATTTGACTGTTAATTGGTAATAAAACAGTTGTTGAACTTTCACCGCTACTATAATCAAATTCTTCATTATAATCTGTACATCGTACGGTAGCATTGATATTTGGAGCAACCAATGACTGTTGACTAAAATTTCCACCATTGTACAGCATACCTTCACCAATTATATCACCTGAATTTGGACTTGTATCATTACAAAACCACACTGAACGACGCCATGAATGTCGTTGTGTAATTCTCACTGGTATTTCTTCACGATTAGTTGTTATATTGATAGGAATAGCACGAATTGTATATGATATAGTACCACCTCTATATAATTTATACGTTTTAAATTATATGAATAAAAAATGAGCTAGGTTACCTGTAATGAGATCCTGAAATAGTAGCAACTAGAAGAAATAAACATAATAAAAACATTTCGATTGCAATGAATTTGTTCGCTTAAAATGATTGGTATAAATACTTCTTGGAAGTAAATATGATAGCTCTGTAATAATCAGATTTCTATAGGATTTATTAAGTATATAATAAATATTTTTACAAAAATATTTATTCATAGATAGATAAGACCTATGAGTATTATATATCATCAAAAACAAAATAAAATGTATCATTTATTTAGTTAGATATTGAATAAATATTTATATTAATTGTTCATATTTTTCAAGAATCTAAATCTGAAATTAACAATTCTATTCAATTTTCTCAACAATTTATGATTTATATGTATATTTATTATGCAATATAATAGATTATGATATTTTTGTTTATCATATTTATAATTAATCTAAGATGGATAAAAATATTTAATCAAGATAATATTACAAAATACTGAAATATAAAATCATTCATGTCTGGACAAATATGTCTAATATACCTATATATTTATTTATTTTTATAAATCTATTTTACCCGGAGAATATTAAAAAATTTTGAGAACATTAAATAAAAATAAGAAAATATTTTTTTTTTATTTAATTTTTATCAAATTTTTAGGATCGTTCGTTACCGATATAAGCTCAGTCCTTTCTAAGAATTAATTAAACATTTTTTTGAACAAATTTTATCTATCTTAGAAACTATATGACCATATTATATTTTATTTATTGAATCAGCTATATTTCATTCGATAGAATTACTTGACTAAAGATTATGTAGTATTAAGGGAGCTCGGTCATAACAGAGCTCGATTTTTGAATTTTTCTCCTTTTGTTTTACAGAAGTTCCTTTTCCGAAAAATTCTTGAATTCATAGCCAACAAAAATCGCTGATCAAAATGAAAGATGTACAGTTTTAATTTCAGCAAAAGAAAAATTCGGCTTTGTAACAACTTAACCCTACCTATTTACTTTACAATAAAAAAAAATTCTCATTTCCACATCAAATGCTTGTGATGAAAACCTGCTCGCATAAACGATCCTCTCGAATAGATTCAGTTCGAGAAAAACGCTAAGTAAATTTTAGAAATCGATTTTTACGAAATATACACAAATTATACATTAATGCATCGAACAGACTATAAGTCGATGATCTTTATCTTAAATATTAGTGGACTCACAGTGATTAATATGAAAAAAAGTTTTACTTATCACTGATGTCAATGGAAAGAGGGCTTTTCCAAAACTGAAAACATCATAAATATTTTCCGAAAAAAAAATAACAATAAAATCCAAGTTTTAGCCGATATGTCTATCAAAATCTGTTCGTTTAGTGATAAACCACAAATATTCTGAAAGAGTAGATCATAGCGCATCTTTCTATAATAAGAATTCGACTTCGATTCTTCTCTTTTTTTTTGAATAAGTTTTAAGACAAATTCTTGAAATTAATTAATCAAATAAAACATGACTAGGTCATGCGGTTTTTATGATAGATAATAATATTTTTAATCATTTATTAAAAAGGATTGAATTTATAATAGGAACTATTCTGAACATATGATAAAATAAAATAAAAAATATTCTCTAATCTTTATATTTTTATTTAATGAATGTATATATATATATAAGTAAATTGAACAATTAATTAATTTTGCTGATTTAAAATATATAAATATTTTCATGTTGAGAAATTAGATGTCATGAAGAAGAAGAAGAAGAAGAAAGTGAAGAAATAATCTTCTTCTTTTGTGTTAAATAATGTTCATCAATATATATAAGTTCAGCAGAATCATCACTCCAACCATCATCACTATCATAATTTGTTGATATATCATCTTTTTCCATTGAAATTGTTACTTTTCCTAAAGGTAAAGGAAATCTATTATTTGGAGAAAATTGTTCAAGAGATGAAGATGAAGAAGTTTGATGATCAATAATATTATCAGATGTATTTAATTTATGTAAGGATTTATCAATAATAACATTATTTAAATGATTAGAATCAGGTGTACAAATAAAAGGATATGTTTGATGAGAAGATGTTTGAGAAGAAGAATCAATATATGGAGAATATTGTGAACTTAAAAATAAAATAAAAATTTAATAAAAATGGAATTATTTATATATATAAGAAACATACTTATCACCTGGAATGACATATCTTCCATCAAGAAGTTGTTCATCATCAATGGGAATTGTATTTAGTGATTTATTACTAGAAGAAGATGATGATGATGATGATTCATAGAGAGTATATTGTTGTTGATTGGATATAATTGATCGAGATGTTGGTGATTTTGTTTGATAAAATCTATTAGAATTTTTTTGTATTTTATTAAATTGTTTTGAATCAATTTTTGATATATTATTAAGATGATTATGTTTTTGTTCTTTTTGAATTTTGTTAAAATTTCTTGGTTGAATTCGAGTAGTTTGTAATAAATTATTCATAGATTCAATAGATGATTTTTGTTCAATGTGATATTGCATATTTGATATAGGATTTAGTTTTGTTGAACGAGATTGTACAGGAATATTCGATCTAGTTAATTTAGATCTATAGGCTAGATTTGTTGATTGATGTTGTTGATTTATATTATTATCATTTTGTCTTTTAAATTTACTGTCATTTGATTGATTATGTTTTAATTTTTTATCTGTTATATTACGAGAAAAATTCTTAGAAATTTGTTGTTGTTGTTGTTGATTATTATTATTATAATCATTATAATATTCAGAATAATGACGTGGAGTACTTGTAAGAAAATTTTCTATTTGATTTTCTTTAATTTGTTGTTTATGAAGAGAATTTTCTTGAAATTTATTAATTTTATTTAAACATTTTTTTTCTTTTTGATTACTTTTATTTTGATGTTCATGAATAATTTGTTTTGTTTGTTGTAATGATGGCATATTTATTGATTCATCTAAATCATTTTCGTGAATATGTAAATCTATGATAAAATAAAATTAATTTTTAAATAAAAAGATAATAATTTTTAAGTAGATTTCTTCATCCTACAACTTCTTACTTGATAATTTTGATTGTCTAACTAAAATATTGTTAATATCTGATAATGAATTATGAAAAGGTATTGTTTGTTTAATAGAATTTTTTCGTGTTGATATTGGTATATAAGATGGATGTTGTCTTTCAATAACTGATCTATTAATATGTGCACGTATTTGTTCTTGATTTGGATAATAACCAAGTGGTGTTATTGCTTTTGATTTAATTTGTTGATTTATTGATTGAATTGAATGAGATGTTGTTTGATTACTTGAACTACTTGTTGTTCGTGTTATTGAATGAGTATGTTCATCATTAATATTAGAATGTAATGATAATTCAGGAATACTATTTAATTTTGTTTTTTTTCTTAATGGTTTTATTATTGATAAATTTGATTTTGAAATAAATCTATTTGAATTTGAAAAAATTTTATTTGTTAAATCATTTAATGATTGATATTGCTGATGATTTTCTGTTAATGTATCATTAGATTTTTTTATTATTTTATCTTGTTTATCTGATGATGTATTTGAATGATATTGTTGTTCATATGTATGATTTTCTGTTGAACGATTACGTTCTAAATTAAGTATAGGAAATCGAATAGTATCATCTGTATTTGAATCTTCATTTAATGCACTTAATGGTCGATGTATTGTTATATGTTGTTGTTGTTGAGAATATTGAACAGATGAATTTGTTGATAAAGAAAGATCAAGACCGGAATCAGATGATTCATGAAAATTATTTTTCTTTTCATAATGTAATTTTTCTAACTAAAAAAGAAAAAGCGAATTTATTTCAATTTGAATTATTCAAAAAAAAAGAGTAAAAATTCTACTTGATTATTTGGTAAAATTATTGATGATGGATCATTATATGAATTTCGACGAGTATTTGTTATTGAATTAATTTGATTTTTTCTTCTTGATCTTGCACCTAATGTTGGTTCTGTTAGTAATGTTAAATGATGATGATGATTTGGTATATATATATCATCATTTGTATTACTATTATTACTATTTATTTGAGGAGATGATAACATGAAATTGTTGGTATTTTTATCGTCTGATAATGAAGTAATAATACAAATAGATCCTGTAAGATTATCGAATGAAATATTTGTTATTTGTGAATCTAAATATATAAATCAGGAAATTAAAAAAAAAAAATCAAATAAAAATTTTCTTTTATATAATACATTTCTACGAAATCATTTATTTATCTTAAAATCTATGTTTATATAGAGTACATTTATTGTCTTCATTAAATAAATTATATCAAAATCAATTGATTTAACATAGAGAAATTCTATACTTTTGAACATCATTATTTATTAACTCATTTTTATCCTAACAATCTACCTGCTTTTTTTTATTTTATAAATGAAGGTGATATTAAGTGAAATACAGATCGAATGACTATATAAGTTTGCGTACGCTATAGCAACAAGTTTTTTTTTTTTCTTTTTACGACGTAGTAATTATGTACACATAAATGTCTGATAATATTTGAGCGTTAATAAAAAGAAAAGAGAACGTTATAAATGCTGCTAAGATACTCTGATGACATACCTTTGTGTTGTTGAATAGGCTTCATCATCTATGGTTAGTACATTAATGCTATATTATATTTTTAGATGAGACCTTCGAAATAGATGTTGCTGTTCTTATTGGTATTATTCTTTACTATTTCCTGGCATGAATGCTCACCAGAATATTATTATTATTATAGAATAGAATAGAATAGAAAGAGACTGTAAAATTGTTAGTACATCATACAGACGGAAATTAAAGGAGAAAAGAGAAAAAAAAATTTTTTGAAATTAGATAGATGAGTAGTAATGATGACAATAATTGTTCAATATGAAACTAGCCTTTTGCTTTCTACAATTCTTCTCATTTTTCACTCTGTTCAATTAACACCTGTGATGATAATGTAGATATATTGTTCAATTATTTCACAGAACTAGTTTTTTTTTTCTTTTAAAGCAAACTTGTTGTTGTTATTTTTTCTTATTTCTTTTTTTTTCATTTCTTTTTTTTTTACATGACTATTGATATATAATATTTCGTCATTCTTTTCTTCTATATCGATAAAAGTATAGGAAAAAAAAAGGAATGACAAGGCGACAAGACGTCCATATATAGTAGGATTTTGTCAAATAAATGATAAGAGGATTGCGACATATGGAGAATGACAACAACAACGACGTTTGTTGGTAGCAACTAGAATCTCATATTTCAGTTTTATGGCTGATGAACAACACGTATCACTTGATTAAATAAATTTTTAATAAAACTGTCATATATATAATGACATTATAAAACAATAGAATAAACTATAAAAAAAAAAAAATAATATATCTTTTATTATAATCCTTATTTCAAAGGGTTGTTTCAATAAAATAATTTTAATCTCGGAGATAAGTTAAAACAATATTGATAATATTTTTTTACTTAACCCTTTCACGGCGATTCGATTTTCATAGAAAGTAACATTCCTAAATACGTTTTATTAGAAAACAAAACATACCACAAGATGCAGCGTGAAAAGTTCTACAATTTACACGGTAAAGCTTATTTCAATTGCGTACTTTTTGTTTTTAAAAAAACGCAAAACTGTGTAGGACCAATTTTTGAGGTTGCTTCGTGACTATAGTATCTTACGTCGGGGTTTGCAAACAACTGAAATAAGCTTTACGATGTAGATTGTAGAGCGTTGCATGCTGCATCTTGTGGTATATTTTGTTTTTTCTTATGGACTCATATTAGGTGATAAAAAGGCGAAATAAGAAAAATGAAATTTCACATGCGTATAGAAAAAAATGATCTTTTCCCAACTTCGAAATCAAGTCACACAGAGTTTTACTTTCTTTGAAAGCAAAAATGACACAATTAAAATAAGCTTTACTGTGGGGATTGTAGAGCTTTTCACGCTGCATCTTATGGTATATGCGGTCTTTTAATAAAACGTATCTAGAGATTAAAATATAAAATGTAAAGTGTGATCCACCGGTGGACCCCATCGCCGTGAAAGGGTTAATAAACATTTGTTGAGAATAAATAAACATCATACTTATACTTATAGTGAAGTTTTTTTTCAAAATGTATGTCTAATTACTATAAAAAAATTGTTATATAGTTCTTAAAGTGCATTGAAAAAAATAAATTTATTATTAGAAAAAAAAAGAATTTATATACTTGACTTTATTTATGTTCACAATTTTTAACAGAAGATTGACTAAGTGAATACAAATATTTGAATAAGTACAAAAAGAAGTCTTAAAAAATTACTCATGCAATCTATTTTTAGTTTCTTTTTAATCTTATCTATTTAACACATTTGACTGATGAAAATTTGTTAAAGCATTTAAAAAACATTCTCGGTTATGTTTTGTTGTCATATATAAACATTCAAATTCTTTTGACAATAGTAATTCATTATTATAAACTCATCACAACAAAAAACAAAAACATTGAATAACGTTGCAAATCATTATATGTTTTAAAAACTTTTAAAACAATTTAGTTTCTTAATATAAATAGAAATAATACAGGAAAAATAAAGACAAAAAATAGATTTGTTTTAATTATATTGGCTGCTCCATGATGACCTGGAGGGCATGTTATAATACGTCGCGTAGATGTTGTTTCTGATGTTGATGTTGTTACTTCCGGTACTAGTGGTTCTGGTGGTGTTAGATCAGTGTCATTTATATGAGATTGAATCCAATCAAAATAGAATGATAATCGAGTGTACACACCTGGATTAACTGCTGAAGCACATCCTTTGCCAAAACTTACAAGACCAACTTGTTCCCAACGATCACCAAGCCATTGATGAATTGGACCACCACTATCACCTATTAAATAAATATGTAATTCTATCATGCAAGACAATCAGGAAAAAATTTCTAACAATATACCTTGACATGAATCTTTTCCACCACCATCAACCATAGCACAAAATTGTCGTTCTTTATCATTAATAGAGCCATTACATCGACTATCGTCATTAGATATTGTTTTCACACGAACTTGACGTAATACTTGTGGTCGAGCACCACCGTGAAGCAATCTACCCCATCCAATAACGGCTAAACGTGTATCCACTTTTGGATAATTTAATCCAGCATTTTTTGGAGGTAGACATATACGACTAGCTTTATTCTCAGGTAGTGTGAGATCAACTGGTGATGAAAGACGAAGAAGTGCAATATCATTAATATATTTAGGAGGTCGCACATATGTTGGATGTATAATCGCTTCGGCAACAGTACGCACTTGTGGAGAAGCTAATGTTTCATCATGAACACCAATATGAATTGTCAGTCCATTTAATATATCCAAGCAATGAGCAGCAGTTAAAACCCATTGTTCATTTAGAAGACTACCACCGCAAGAAGGTATGTTAAATAATCGAATTGACACAACCCATGGCCAACTATGTGGTTGAGCATTCTCTCCACCTACAATTCTTCCATGAGGATGATTACGGATAAGTGAAAATGGTAGTTCATCATGAAAGATAACAGGTGTTGATGAGCAACCACATGGATACTTTGTATTACATTTAAATGGAATTTCAGGACCTTTACACAAATATTACTCTTCACTGCAAAAAGTATCTCTTTAAAATTTTAGACTCACCAAGTATATCAGGTCCTGGAGTCGGAAGTGTAGTCGGTGCTTGTGTTGGAAATGTAAAAAGTGGTGGAAATGTTGGAAATGTCTGAACTACTGTTGGAGGTGGATTGGCTAATATTGGTAAAATCCAACTAAGAGAAGGTGCTGTTCGAGTATATAGTCCTTCTGTAGTACAAACATTACGAAAACTTGTAATACCAACAAGTTCATATTGTTGATTATCATTTGAATAGATCATCAATGGTCCACCACTATCACCTATCACAAAATATATTTTATTATTGATCAGAGAATATTCATTTAGAAATCGATCACTTACCTAAACAAGTACCTATAAGAAAAAGAGTCATTCAATTAGAATTTATTGATAAAAAATACTACTAAGATAATTCTTACCAGTTGCACAAAGTTGTTTATTTGGATCAACTGATATTTTGTTGGTACATTGAACATTTTCTCTTACAGTTACTTGTTGAAGAGGTGGAGATGCTATTGATGAATTTGATTGATTTGAAGTGCGACCCCATCCTATAGCTATCAGATCTATATCTTCTAAGGATGTTAAATTCGAAAATAAAATAGGCGATACAGTCAATGGTTTGATATTGAACGGTGCTTCAACACGAACAAGTGCAAGATTATTAAAGTGATTTGTAGAATTATAGTTTGGATGTGTAAAAATTTGCGATACTGTTCGATATTGTTCTGTTGCTGCACTTCCATTAGATATATCATGTGTGCCTGCTCTGATTGTGAAAAAAGTAGGCAATAATACTCCTGCTTGGATGCAATGAGCAGCAGTAAGTACAAATTGATCAGAGACAAGTGTACCACCGCACCCATGTGAAAATTGACCAAGAAAGCGTATACCTACTGAGACCATCCAGGGAAAAGTATCTTTTGGGGCTTCTGAGCCACCAAAAATTCTTGCTGTGTTTTTGTAAGAAACACAACTATGTATAAATGTAAGAAAAAATAATAGCAAAATAAATTTCATGTTAACTCTTGGTTTGAAAAATAAAGAAATGATAAAAATATTTTAATCGCAATGAAATTATTGCTCGATTGATAATGAAATATATATATTATTTCTAATCCGTAGATACAATAGAATATTCTGTAATAATTGTTAGCATACTTGTTTTTTTTTGTCATGATCTTATCAATACGTCAACAGAATAATACAGATTTTCGTTTGCATTAATCATATTAATCTTACTTAAAATAAATACGAATAACATTCAAAGTAAAATAGATTTTTTGTTATCAAATACAAATATATCAGTAAACTGATTAGCATTATAAAAGAATTACGTTTTTTCTTTTTGAAATATATATTCAAGATGTTTCTTAATAATTATATAGTGGAAAAATTGACGTTTGTAAAATAAACAAAAATAATTAGAAACGATGAAAATTATGTTCATTAATCTTCATATACGAATTTTTAAAAATACAAGAATACGACACATTGATAAAAGTCATAAGTCATAATAATTATAAAATATTCGATCGTCTAAATTACTTGCACATTTATCTTATATGTCAACATCTTTACATACATCCATAGAATATCTGAATCCTTTGATGAACGAAAATTTGCAATCCAGTAGCCTTGGAAATAAATGTTGTAATTCGTATAATGAACAAATAGAAATCAAGAAAAGACAGGCACTACAGATTTTCTTTTATACTTGATTTTTTTTTATTTATCAGATTTCTGGAACATTTTTTACTTTGAATCAGAACCAATATCCTTTTTTGTTTCTTCCATTAAAAATGAACGATAGCTTAACAAAATATGAATGATTATATAATATATCATCACATATCGATCAGCTCTTTTCTTTCATATTTTAGCTTAAAATTTGCCTTCAAAATATTCTTTTTATGATCTGCATTGTACATATTTGAAAAAAAAAACGATTTTTTTTCAAATATTTTGTTTTATACACTATAGTCCACTGGCGATTGATAGTTTTCATAAAAATCAAACAAAACAATTTCTAAAAATGACATAGTGAATTTCAAACTCATCTTATCTATTTGTATATGTTATAATTAATATAATACATTTGTTAAAAGAGTTAACAAGAATAAAGAAAAAACAAAAAGGTTGGTTGTTACCAACTGGTCACTGTCATTAATGCACAACATATAAAATCTATGACATTTCTTACTTTTTGAAGCATAAAGAAAAACGAGTAGAGAATGAAAAAAGAAAGAGAATAAGAAAAAAAAAATCTTGCACAATATTGAATGTAATACACTACAAGAGACAGATGTATCATTAGAAGTATTGATCGAGCCGCGGTTAAGGGACATTTTGCCTACTTTCCAAATGAGCCAATAGCATATGGACGCGGAACTTCGGTTTCGCTGTTCCTTGATCAAATCGATACTCGATTAAACCTTTTTTTTTTGTTCATCATCACTACATCATTTCTCAGTATGCAAAATATTTTTTTTATCAGAAATAGTGTCTCTAAGATTGACAACCGATTTATTTTTGCCTAACAATAAGTCTACAATATCGTTTTAATGTTGCTTTATACATACATTAATCTTTGATTCATTCGACTAACTATTAATAATCTGATCTGTAATTTGCGATGAACGATTGTTTTACTTATTGATAAAACTCAAATAGGCTTTTTTAAATAGAAATCAATGAGTACATCTACTCATAAAAGAAGAAAAAATCCGGATAACTGTCGATAATAATCGATTATATGTTATCCAGGTAATCATAATTAAGTATAACATTGCAGATTGGCAGTTTATTTATTTGTTAATCATTTATATCCTGGCGCAGATCCAGCAGAGCTAATGTTGAGTCAGGCATAGAAATAGATTATACAATTAGTCAATATAACATTGGTATAGTCAGATTTGAACTAAGTCATCTCACTGTAGATATGCGGAATGGGTCAAAAATGGCCCATTTGTAGTCAACGATATCAAAATTGGATTTTTTTGTTGACGTAATTTTTCATTATTTCTAGCAACTTTGTGTTTATTTTATCTGTATATAATTTTTTAAAAATGAGTCGTTATGGGACAATATATGGTTGAATACCCATAAAAATGACTATGTTTGAGCTGTTATAAGATTTTTATTTCGAGAATCAGATCGGAATCGTTAGCGTTCATTTTCTTATCTTTACATGAGATCGATGCTCTTGAATGTGCTCCGAAATTATCCTACCCTTTTCGTCTTGGTCTGATCTAGAAAGAAGAACTACGAATTATTGCTACTTTTATCGATGAAAGTGACTCAGAAACGACAATATATCGGATTCTTTTGATTGATTAATAATAATATAAAGATTTTGGGAATACATATCTTGCTAATTCATAGTTTGTACGAAAAACAAAAATGATTCTTAAAATCAACTTTTGATGTCATTGACAACCAAATGGATCATTTTTGACTCCAGCTATTGTAAAGAACGATGTTTTCAAGCTATGAATGAATAGTTTTTTTCAATTGTCTGAATAAATCAGGTAATGCCTTCATTAATAGATATCACTCACCTAAACACAAAAATTACCTGTCCACACATATAGAAAGAACTAAAAAGAAGAAGAAATCGAATTTTTCTCTTTTTTTCTAAAAATCTTCGCTTTCAAACTGAAATATCTTAGTCAAGTGTCGATTAAAAAAATTATACATTTTTTAAAATTTGTAGCTTATTGCGGGCTCACATCATATTTAAGAACGGTTTTGATTCAATGTTTTCTTGCTTCAAAAATATAGTTTTTTTGAATGAATCAAAAATGACCCAACAGAGTATAAAGGATTAAAGTGTTATATTAATTACTGATTTCCAACTATTTGTATAACTGCATTCATTAAACGAAAGACACATTTCTTTTCATATATGT
The DNA here is from genome assembly GCA_022393335.1 of Macrotrachela quadricornifera. Taxonomy (NCBI): domain Eukaryota; kingdom Metazoa; phylum Rotifera; class Eurotatoria; order Philodinida; family Philodinidae; genus Macrotrachela; species Macrotrachela quadricornifera. The sequence goes on from JAJEKB010020044.1 coordinate 259,039, forward strand.
TCATCAGTCATATGCAAATCCTTAAAACTGTATAGGATGTGCGACAAGAGTCAATCATTTTGGTCATAAATGAAGAAAGTTGACTAATAATCACGTACAATCGAACTACTAAAATGAAAAGAATTACTTTTTAAATTTTGTTTTGCGCTCTCTCTCTCACAAAACTTATTTTACATACAGAAGATGAAAAAAAAATTTATACATTTTGACATAAGAAAAAGGTGTACAAAGTTCAGTTATTTGAAACCCCACCGGTCCAATGGTTTCTATTACACTCGGCTACAAGTTACTTTCATTACGATGAATTCTAATTAATTTTATCAGCTATTGAGAGTCTTTTCATACGAATGATCCATTTTGTTTTTATTATCATAGAGCAAAAACCTTATTAATGAAAGTATCATATTTTCGTTAAAATAAAAACACGAAAACAAATCATTGTCTTTCAAAAAATCAATTGAACAGTATACAAAGAAACAATATATAAAAGATGAAGCTCCAACAAAAATTTGTCTTCATTGTATTGGCTGTTCCACGAGCCTCTGCTATACTCATGGTATTATGTGTTATAGTGGCTGTTTGAGATTTTGCTGTTGCTGTCGTTATTACTGATATCATAGATGTTGTTTTTTCAATAAATACCCCCATTTTTGTTGTACTCTCTGACGCTTCAACAGGCGTTCTTGTTACAGCCATCGATGATGTTATTGTTCTTCCTATTTCTGATGCCATGGTGGTTGTCCTTGTTCTTTCCGATGGTGTACTAGATGACGTTGTTTTTCCTTTTGTTCCTGTAATCTCTGCTATTGTTCCTGGAATATCAACGTTTGTTCTTGTCGATGATATTGTTCCCGATGTTGTTGTTCTTGTTGTCAATATTGTCGTTATAGGTGTTTCTGTTTTAGGCTCAACTGTTTCCGCTGTCATAGTTGAAATATTGTACTTCGATAACGATGTTGTTTTTATCAAACTTGTTGTACTTGTTATCCTTGAATTCGTTTCTTTTATATTTGATTGAATCCAATCATGATAGAATGATAATCGAGTGTACACACCAGGTTGATCAGCTAAGCCACATCCTTTACCAAAACTAGTAATACCAACCTGCTCCCAATGATCATCAAGCCATTGATGAATTGGACCACCACTATCACCTATTAAATAAATATACAATTCTATCATTCAAGACAACCAGGAAAATATTCCCAGCAACATACCTTGACATGCATCTTTTCCACCACCATCAACCATAGCACAAAACTGTCGTTCTTTATCAAAACTTGCATTAACACATCTCCAATCTTCATTGGATAATGCTTTAACACGAACTTGATGTAATACTTGTGGTCGAGCACCACCGTGAAGCAATCTACCCCATCCAATAACGGCTAAACGTGTATCCACTTCCGGATAATCTAATCCCACAGTTTTGGGAGGTAGACATGTACGACCAGCTTTATTCTCAGGTATTGTGAGATCAACTGGTGAGGAAAGACGAAGAAGTGCAATATCATTAATGTACTTAGGCGGTGGCTGATAATCTGGATGTGTAATTACTTTGGTGATAGTACGCACTTGTGGAGAAGGTAATGTTTCATCATGAACACCAATATGCACTGTGAGTCCCTCTACTATACCCAAACAATGAGCAGCAGTTAAAATCCATTCTTCATTTACGAGAGAACCACCACACGAATGTATGTTAAATATTCGAATTGACACAATCCATGGCCAACTGTGTGGTTGTGCAGTCTCACCACCTATAATCCGTGGATGAATCGGAGGATGGGCTAGCGAAAATAAGCTTTTATCATGAAACATGACAGGTGTTGGTGAGCAGCCACATGAGTAATTTGTGTTACATTTAAATGAAATCGAAGAACCTTTACACAAGTATCATTCATCATTACTGAAAAAGAAAATCTCTTTAAAATTTTAGACTCACGAGGTCCATCAGATCCTGGAGTTGGAGGTGTAGGCAATGGTATTGTTGGAACTTCTGTTGCAGGTGGATTGGCTAATATTGGTAAAATCCAACTGAGAAAAGGTGCTGTTCGAGTAAATAATCCTTCTGTAGTACAAACATTACGAAAACTTGTAATACCAACAAGTTCATATTGTTGATTATCATTTGAATAGATCATCAATGGTCCACCACTATCATCTATCACAAAATATATTTTATTATTGATCAGAGAATATTCATTTAGAAAACGATTACTTACCTAAACAAGTACCTATAAGAAAAAGAGTCATTCAATTAGAATTTATTGATAAAATATAATACTAAGATATTTCTTACCAGTTGCACAAAGTTGTTTATTTGGATCAACTGATATTTTGTTGGTACATTGAACATTTTCTCTTACAGTTACTTGTTGAAGAGGTGGAGATGCTATTGATGAATTTGATTGATTTGAAGTGCGACCCCATCCTATAGCTATCAGATCTATATCTTCTAAGGATGTTAAATTCGAAAATAAAATAGGCGATACTATCAATGGTTTGATATTGAACGGTGCTTCAACACGAACAAGTGCAAGATTATTAAAGTGATTTGTAGAATTATAATTTGGATGTGTAAAAATTTGCGATACTGTTCGCAGTTGTTCTGTTGGTTTGTTTCCATTAGGAACATTGTGTATACCTGCTCTGATTGAGTAGGAACTAGGAAAAAGTTCCGCTTGCATGACACAATCAGCAGCAGTAAGTACAGTGGTATCGGAGAGAATTACGCCAGTGCAAATATGTGTGAATTGAGCTAAATGGCCATGACATATTGAAACTATCCATGGAAAAGCTTCGTGTGGAATTCTCATGTCAACAAAAGCCGCTGAATTGTTTGTTTGACAGACATAACTTTGCATGAATATAAGAAGAAACAATACGTGAAGAAAAATCATCTTATCAACTTCTTAAAAATGTAGTAATAATGAAGACATGATTTAAAATAAAGCTGTTGGGTTGATGATAATGAATTATTTGCTATTTATAATATAAGTGCGGTATAGCATAGCTGCTTTGCATAAAGCTTAAATGTTTTGTGTTGCGTAGGTTTTTTTTAACAATTGAAATCACTTGTATAGATTATAAAAAGAACGATGATAAGATCTGCATTAGCTATTATTATGAAATATAACGATGTTTAATAATTGATAGGCTAATATTTCAAAACTTTATTAAACGAGAAAAAATGCCTTGATTAATAATATTTTTTATGCCAAAATATTGACATTAAGGAGTCATATAATCTTGCATTACAAACTTTGAAACTGTAGTCGTCATTGGATAAGACAAAAGTCAATGCTATCATCACGATATGAATATCATATAAGAAGTTTATGGCACAAATATTTGTTAAGCTTATTAAAAATTACCGTGTTATACGCAATTGGTTTTAGATCTCATGATCATACCAGAAAATGTTAGATTCAAAAAAAAGTATGATTTATTACTATTAAGATAGAAAATTATTTTCATTAATTGTAAAAGTATGATATTTTAATTATTAGATAATTAGTCTATGTTTTAGAATAAAAATTAAAAAAAAAAGATTTTCACATGATTATTGATAAACAATTTATATCCTTTTTGACGCTTCATTGAACAAAATATAAATGATTTTCTATATTTAATTTTCCGTCTGTAAGCTCTTGACTATATAGCGATTATGTTCGTAATCTCGAATAATACAAAGAAAAAGAAACCAATGTAAGATAAGACAAGAGTAGAAAGTCTGGTTTATTCTAAAGAAAAAAAGAATTTCATTGCAATTTATCATAATTAACACTAACTATCTGTTTTTTTTAGATGAACAAAAAAAGCGTTGATAAGTATGAAATTGTTCCATATCCTAAACAATATTATTTGTTCGTCTGTATTGTTTGATATGAATGTTTGAAATAATTCTCTTAACAAAGATTCTGCATTTCTAATAGTCTGATATATGTTTCTTTTTTTTTTTAACAAACGACAGTTGTTTCTGTTGTACGCTCCTTCTAACATGTCTATTAAGGACGCGATTAGTATACAAAAAATATTTGATTACCATTCTGTCTAAACATGAATACTTTGATTTAATTTTCTTATACTTAAGAAATAGCTTAAACTGTTCTTCATTATTTAATTATTGCTTTTCATGAATTAAATTCAAAATTATCATGATAAAATAGATACTGAATCCAATAGAAATGACTTAGTTTTCATATTTTATAGCAACAGTACTAGTTCGATGTGAAGTTTTTGAAAAAACTATGTAGATTTGGTTCCAAAAAAAATGCAAACTAATCTGATTTAAAATTGATAATCTAATATAGTCTATCCCAAATGTCATAATAACTTAATAAACATGTATAATTTTATAACTGATCAAGCTTCATCCAAAACTTTCTTTTTGAGGTAGACATATAATAAGTTTTTATCTTTATACACTATATTTATTGATACTATAGATACATTAGCACTTGATACAAAACAAACAGTAGGCTTTTTTTCGATATTTATTTGAATTTTTCTTATTATGGTCTTCAGATTATCTGAATCGTTCATAGTTGCTTTGTAATTATTCGTTTGACATATGTCAAAACAAATGGATCATTAATGCATTCTTTTCAAGCAGATTATTTCTGATTCTCTGAAAATTTTAATAGTTGTAGAAACAAATATGTTACAGTATTTTGTAAGTCATCTGTGATTAGAGTAGTTCTTTGTTTTCTTTTTGTAAAAATACATTAAAGCAAATAAATGTGTGTAAATTTCATAATGGATGATTTGAATTGTCAAACAACCACAGTACCGAGAAAAATTTGAGCAAACATATGAAAAAATCAACACTATTCTTTTTAGCATCAGAAACAATATGGTTGTAACAATAGTTAAAAGCAAAATCTTAGTATTCAGACAGTTCAGGAAACGATACTTTGTTGGTGTTTAACAAATTCTTTTCCTAAAAAGATATTTATCCAATCTACACACTTTTTCAAACAAAATTAGTTAAAAATTGACTTTCAGAAACCACATTAATGCATTATTATATATATAAGTGACACTGTTTAAACGACTGAATGCTGTTTCCTGAACTACATACGTAATTCTCTCGTTTAAACAGAAAGATAGTTTTGTATTAAGCTGGATCAATAGTACACTTATATGCATTTATGGATTAATCATAATTTATGTACGTGATATCCTGCACATTCGTTTGATTGTTTTAAGTTTTGACACAATTTTGTTAGGACAAAACACAAATCGATTCCATCTCTACCATTTTGTTAAGTCTGTTCTACATTTGAATTGATAGAATCTCTGTTTTTTAAAGAGCTCTTATAAAAATTTGATAAAAAAAGAAATAACAAAAATAGGTTACTCAACATTGATTATTGTGTTTACCATATAACAAATAAAAATTATGACATTCTCTCCCATTCTTTACTTTTTGAAGCATAAAAAAAATGAGTAGAGAATAAAAAAGAAAGAGAATAAGAAAAAAGAAATCTTGCACAATATTGAATGTAATACACTATAAGAGACAGATGTATCATTAGAAGTATTGATCGAGCCGCGGTTAAGGGACATTTTGCCTACTTTCCAAATGAGCCAATAGCATATGGACGCGGAACTTCGGTTTCGCTGTTCCTTGATCAAATCGATACTCGATTAAACCTTTTTTTTTTGTTCATCATCACTACATCATTTCTCAAAGTATATATTTTGTGTACGATGTATTAAAATAACCTCACTTTTGATATTGATGGTTAATTCATTTTTAACTAATTATAATATAGAAATAACATTTCTAGTCTCATATAAAACTTATATTGAACAATCGATTATGTCTTTTCATAAAAGAAAGAAACCTTACTGATTGTTGATTATAATCATTTACATACAAGCAAGGTAATTAAAAGTAAATGTAGCATTGTTAATTGGTAGATGATTCATTTAGTAATCAATTTTGATGAATTATTATAAAAATAAAGTATCAGAAGAAATTTTTAAAAGATCAAGTTTATTTATATAGATTAACTCAATCATTATAATCAATGATTTTAGTAATTACGTAAAATAATTCATAAAATACGATTATCGAAGAGATCATCATATTTTCATTTGAATAAACGTATAAAAAAAAAACTAATCATTGTTTTTCTTTTTGTTCTCCTTTGTATCCATCTTTACAAAGAAATTATCTAGCTTATTCTTGTACATAGAAAAAAGTTATATTAATATAAGCATGAATACAACATTGTTAAAATGTAATATGCGATATTGATTTGATTCGAAATTGAATTTTCAGTAATATTGATATTCTGATTATATATGGAATCAAGTTTAATTATTTTCTGATGCATGCTAAGATGCAAACAATTTATATTTGATAATTATATTATTTGTGGCGTAAAGTTTTTCAATACATGCTGTGCTTTTTCAAAATAATCATAAATATTTCATTCCTTGTTGAGAATAGAAAAGCTAAATAATACACATTCATTATCTATAATATTTTGTATTTCGTTGTTACTTGATTAAGAAAATGAAAACTGAAGAAATAATCGAATAAATTATTTTGAAAATGTATGTACAAGCGAAGAATAGCTCATGTAAACAAAACTAATCAACTAAAACTAATTAAGTACTACATGATATTACAATAGGTTTGCAGAAAGATTATGTCGAAGGAAATCAACGACAATCAACTTGTATATCTACTAATACTACAGTATCAGAGATAGTCTTTGATTGATATATCCTTAATTCTCTATGTAAGAATATTGACAATCGAGTTAAATTTAATATCTTTCATAAAAATCTATTTTTTGACACCATAAATATAATCAATATAAATTTATATAACCAAATGAGAAATCAAAATAAACAAAGTTTTCTCAAGAAAAATCTATTTTATCTTTATTTAGAGTGCTTTTGTTTCTGATTGACTTTCTTTCTAGTGCATTTTTAATAACAAACTCAGTTTTATATTTCTTTATGTTCTGATTCACCTTTTCTTTCTATTTTTGTTCGTTCGATAAGGACATAAAAAAAATTATTCATACTTTTACGATATTATTACACATACATGTACTTTTTCTCGTGATCCCATATACTATCTAACTTATTCATCCATTACTTGTTGCTATATAAATATCAACATTTGTCACATGCATCTTAGTATTTAAAAAATACAATACAATATATTAACGAAGTTTACTACATATGGCGTCAACAACTGAAGTAAAAAAGGAAGGTTGCTGTGGTGGTCGTCGACATGGTCCTCCAACAGAAGAAGAACGTCAACAACGTGAAGCTGAATTCAAACAAGAATTTCTTGATGAATATCGCAAACGATATGGTGATGCACTTATTTCAGCTGAACAAACATGGGAACTGTTTCAAGTAATAGATGAACGTCGTCATGCTAAGATGAGAGAACGTCGTTCACCACCGCCACCACCACATGATGATCCTACATCGCACCATGGTGGACCACACCATGGTGGACCGCATCATGGTGGACCACATCGTGGTGGACCACATCATTTTGAAGAAAAACGTAAACAATTCATGTCGGAATTACAACAAAACTTCCAACAAGATTTTACAGCTACTCATGGTACCAACAAAATCGATGCTGATCAAGCCTGGTTACTTATTCAAAAGGTAAAACATGCTAAACGTGAAAGATGGGAAGCTGATCGACAAAAACATGGACATAGGCATGGACCAGGAGAACATGGACGATGTTCACCACCTCCCAATCAATAAACATTATTATACATAAACTTATGAAATAAACTGTATAATAAACTCGAAGTATAATCATCTATTAAATTTAACTAAAAGCACACATTTCATTTATTTTTCAAATGTATATTTTACTTTATTCTAACAAAAATTTAACAAAATTTGAAATTTTTAGAAAAATAAAATATTATAAATGTTATTATGAAAAATAAATATTATGTTTTAGTCGAATTCTTTATTTTTAAAAATCAATGAATAGAATCGAGTAAATAATTTATTTTCTCTTTTGAATTAAATAGCTTTGAAATACGTATAACATTAATAGAGCACGTCTTGACGTTAAAATGAATAAATCCCAAGCAATATTTTGATAGGATTTGAATTGCTCGATATTGCTAAAGTATATTATGGATGAAACATCGTTGTTGTAAATAATATTTCATTTGTGTTATATGTTGTAAAATAGAAAGAAGGAACATTTATGAAGTGAAGAATCTGATGAATATATGTTAAGTAAATGTTTACTTATTTGTTTCATGTTTGCTATCAACTTAAGTAAATTTTTAAATTCTTCTTTATTTTTTAATTTTTGTACAGACCTATTTTATTTGCTTATTCAATCAATACAGAAATAAAAATTTTGAGTTACACAAAAAATTTGATCTTGTCTCTCCATTACTTTTCGCGTATATGCAATTGAAAATAGCTGAATATTTGTGTATGTCATCAATGAAGGCAACACAAATGTCGCAACAAATAAATATTCTAGAATATAGTAGAAACAGGTGCGGATTCAGGAGGTGTGTGGGGGTGCGGTCGCATCCACCTTTCGAAAAAAATATCGTTTTATTTCTATTATAAATGACACCGCCACTAATTAAAAAGACTGGAAATAAAATAAGAAATAAAAATACTTTATTTCATTCATTGAAGAAGTCTGAATGCTTGCCATACCTTTCTGCAAAATTATTTTTTTCAATTATCTACATGTGGAATATGTGCATATTTCGTACGTACTATATAAGATCTATATTTATCATTATCTTATGTATATATTGCAAATTTCATAAGCTCATTTCTTTCGCTATTCTAGTTCCTATCTGTTTCATTCTAAATTACATTGTTCTTTAGTGACTCACGTTAAAAATTCAACATTTTCCTCACGATCCAAAGCAGAATAATAAAAAGAAAATTAGATTGCTTATGAAATCCTAATTAATCGACAGATAAAAAAATAAGATGCCAAACATTGAAAATAGAATAATTTGTACTACCATTCTCATCTAAATCAAATAATATATTTTGATCGAATTATAAAAACGAAGATATCTATTCTTTTCCATCAAAATTCATCCATTTATCAACTTTTTTTGTTTTCAATCAAAAAATCCAGCCAAAGATGAACAATATGAAATTCTTTTTTTTTTTATGAAACTAACAAGATTTTATATAAATGTAAATATATTTAACATAAACAAATATTATTTTCTCTTTGTCGGACACGGTTCAATTAAAAGTACAAGTTGTCGAAAACGTTCTTGTATATTTTTATTATTAATACAAGCAAAACCACCATGTCTAGGTTTTTGTTCAAGTTGTCGATTCATATCACCAATACATGTCCATGTATCATTATTACTCACAAGCCATTTTGAATGATCATGATGAACAGTAAAATTAAATGCTAATTTTTCAATATTTTCTGTATGATATAAACCTGTACAATTTGATGGTAAATTTTTTTGTCCACCATTTGACCATGTTTCACTTAACATTGATGTACGAAGTGTTGGTACAATTAATTCACTTAACATATCTATATTAGCTAAACCATATTTAGCAAATGTATGAATATTAAGTGAAGAAGTATTTAATGGATAAAAACGAGTATATGGTGGTTCAGTAACATGACCTTTATTAGTTATAATACTCTTTGCAAGAATTGGATAACGATTTATTGCAAATGAAGTTAAACTCGAATTAAATACTAATGGATGTGTATAGAGAAAATGAGTCGAAAGTGAATCAATCGAATTTACAGATAAACTAGCAGAATTATTCAATGTTATACATAACATTGTTTGACCAAATATACGACCTATATTTAAAAGAAAAACATCATATATTTACAAATATAAATTGATTATAATGGAAATATACCTGACTCTGGATATCCATAACCTTGTCCAATTGTTTGTGGAAAACGTGGTACACTATGTACAAGCCAAAATCCTGTTTGCGTATTATCTTCAAATGCTAATACACCTTTTGAATGACCATATATCAATGAATAAGGAATATTTGGTGGTTGATCATTATAAAATATATATGAATAATCTTTAAATTTATATAAAGGTCCTAATGTTAAACCAGTTAATGATAATAATGAATCGATACTTTGTGATGAAAAATGCCACTTATCTAATGATGATGAACTATCTAGATATACATAACCAGTACCATTAGCAACTAATGGATCAATTGAACGTGGAAGACGTGGTAGTTTATAAATAATAAACCAATCAACAGGTTCATTTAAATGATTTCGACATACACATGGTGGTAATAATGATAATTTTTGTCGAAAAAATAATATATATTGACAACCAAAAATAATAAACATAAACAAACTTGTAAGACATTGAGAAATAATCTATTTATTTTGAAATATATTTAAAATAAAAAGAACTGATTTTTATAATTAATATTAAACATACCATTTTATTAATAAAAAAATATTTTTCTTTACAAAAACAGACAGAAATGAACGTTGTCAAGGTATTCTATATCCATATATACATATATCCAAAAAGAGAAAAAAAAATGAACAATACGGTCGTCCGTTAGAAAATATAAATATTATTGTTTCCGGTCAACAGTGAATAGCGAACATACTATTATTGACACGATATATATAAAGCGCATCAGATTATTTAAAGACAATTAACATTAATATGACAGCTATTTTATAAGAAAAAACATGTTACAAAATTTTTTTTCTCAAACTGAATTTCTTTTATTAAAATAATTGTATAATACGTTAGAAGATACATTATACAATCAATTTGTGCAAAAATATTTGAATTTTATGTCATATAGAGCTTGAATTAGAAGAATTATTTATCACTTTTTTTTATAATCCAATAAACTGAGTACTTAAACAGAACATGTCAAAAATCATTCTGAAATTTAGATAATATTAAAATGAAAAAAAAAACATGCATGTTATATTTGAAAAATGATATATGTAAAATGTTTGAACTTTAAATGCATTGATGCATCACTTTATGATATGAATGGCTGTTCATATATTATACTCTACCTACGTACAAGAGATGAACATCATTCGAATAGTAATCATGAATTAATTTCTATATTTCTTTTGTCCTTTTTTAGATTTTTAATTTGTGAACACGAACTCATTTAAATTTAGAACTGTGAAATAGCACATCGCGTTTTTGTTTTTCGTTTTTTTTATCAAATAATTTGTTCATGTAAAATAGTGCAGATGTTTTGGATGTGATAAAAAAAGGGTTGGTGAGTGTTAAGCACGGAATATTCAGCACAGGAATGTTAAGCACACGGAATAATCAGCACAAGGAAATTTCAGCACGGAAAAAGTTGAAAACGACAATTAGAGCGTAATGAATAATAACCCTCTGGAAAAATCTACTGCAAAACTTGGAGAGGTCTTACAATTATAAGAAGATTTCAAAAGATTTTTACATGGAGTTAGAGAAATAATAATCATTATTACTATATTTTAAGAGTATCAAATTAACGTATAAACCATTTCTTACAGTCAGTCAAACCTGCAAACCATTCGCCCGCAATATCAAACCCTACAGGTTTGATGCAGAATCTCAAAATTCGTGCAAAATCAAGGAGTTCTTTGAAATTTATCAGTTGAATTAAGAGCGAAACTGTATCCCGCTGAAATTGGCCAAACTAGTGATATTTCAAAATATTTGGTGTAAAATCGAGATTAGTCGAGACTTTTGAATAACATAATTCGTCGTCAAACCGTATGCAATTCTGACGATATAGATGACTTCGAGAAAAGCATTAAGCAGTTTTATAATAGTCCTATATCAAATCGCAAACACTTGAAGTCATGAGAAGATGCTTTGCAGGTTTGACTGACTGTAAGAAATGGTTTATACGTGAATTTGATACTCTTAAAATATAGTAATAATGATTATTATTTCTCTAACTCCATGTAAAAATCTTTTGAAATCTTCTTATAATTGTAAGACCTCTCCAAGTTTTGCAGTAGATTTTTCCAGAGGGTTATTATTCATTACGCTCTAATTGTCGTTTTCAACTTTTTCCGTGCTGAAATTTCCTTGTGCTGAAAATTCCTGCGCTTAACATTCCGGTTCCCATAAAAAAAAATACAATATATAAGCATGAAATTACATAAAATATTGGTGGATAAAGGGCAAAAATCGGATATGAAATCACGCTCAATCGTCAATTTTTGATCGATTTTAAGGAAATGGGCTCTTATACTCAAATTGTTAATAACGTAAAATTCGAATATTTTCCTCTTGATAAGTCAAGGATAGATTATGCTTTAAATTTCTTTGTTGATTGTTTGATATTAAAAAAAGTTTTAATTCGATCCGAATATGTCTAATCTTATTAATTCATAAGAAAAAAAAAACATTCGATTATTAGCAAACTAAGGGCATCTAGAAATACAAATAAAAAAAAATCAAAAGATTGTTGTCTAGTTATTTCCTTAATGTAATTTTACGCGCAATTTTATTTTTCATACTGATCAATAAATGCATGACTATTTTAAATATCTTAATCATCTTGATAATTATTTTTCTTTTATTATTTATCTATATACAATATTTAAAATATAATCATATATTAATTATACGTAATCAATGTCAATTAACAAAAGAAAAATTAAATAAAATATATTTATCTACAGATGTACTTGATCAAGAATATTATCAATTAAAACAAATTCTTTCTTCTTCATCTTCTTCATTACCGTAAAATTTTATTTAAAAAAATAAAAAAATAAAAATGAAAATTATATTTTAGAATAAATAATAATAATAATATTGAACAACGTTTAATTAAAATTGAAAATCAACAACAAATATCATTGATTGATCAACAACGAATTTATACATTAGAACATTTAGTAAAAAGATTGTCTTTTATTTTTTATTGTGAGAAATTAAAAATTTTAGAATCGACAATTGAAAAATGAATTAAATACAATGAAATTAGTTAATGAAAGTTTAAGAAAACGGTATATAAACTAAAATAATATTATGAATAAAGAAATGATTTATTTTTTTTCTTTTGATTTTAAGATTAAATTCTATTTCTCAAAATGAATATAGTTTGATTTTATAATTAATATTTGATCTTTTGCCCTTATTACCTATTTATAGATATATCAAAAATTCGTCCAAATCGTTCGTATTCATTATCACGAAAAGCTTGGCCCTTTCCTTTTTTTCCACCATGGATTCAATCTAAGTTTGTTATTAAAAATTATTTTATTTTATTTTATAAAAATTAAAATTTTTTTTTTCCATATAGACTTCCAAATATTATTGAAGATAAATCATTAGAAATTTCAAATCATTAAAATCTATTATAAATAATTTTGTTTATTTATGAACAATAAAATCATTCTTAATAAAATTTCTATTGTATGTTGGTAAATCATAAAGTCGTTCTTCTGAAACTTCACGTCGTGGTTTTGGTATACGTGAACCTCGTCTAGCTCGATTTTGTGCTACAATTTCTTTTAAATGTACATGTTTTTGTTCATTATTATTTTGAATAGTTAATCTATTTGGTGCTTTATGAATTGTTGTTAATCGAGGAGTTTGTTGCTTGAGTTTTGAACGACGTGGAGAAGGTATTTCATCGAAATATGATGTTCTAATAGGAGAATGAGAAATTGGAGGAAGATTTTCTACGTGTACAGAAGGACGAGTAGGTTGGACTTCTTCTATATACTAAAGCAAAATTTAATGAAATATTTTATTTATAATCATACTATCGGTCTTGGTGTATGATCTTCTACAATATATTCAATAATTTCTTCATTTTTTGGTCTATATTCATCTTCATAAATATATTCAATTGTTTGTAATGGTGGTGGTGATGATGGTGATTCATAATAGATTTTTTTAACTGCTTGTGATCGTCTTGGTGAAATATAAGCAGGTCGACGAGGTGATATCATTGGTAATTCTTCCATACAATCTGTATTATCATCATATTGTGGATAATATCTTCGTCTAAGTAATGTTGGTGAATGATATTTTTGTGGTTCTTCATAAACAGGTATTTCATCAAGTTGTGACATATCATAATTATCTTCATATAAAGATGGAACATAATAAAAAAGTTTATGATTACCAAAATCTTTTTCAGTTATATTATATGGTCCATGTTTTGAACGATTTGTAATAAAACCTGTATTATTTGGAATAATATGTGAATAATGTTGTCTTTTATTTATAAATTCATTTGGTTTATAATAATAATAATGATCGGGTTCTATACGATTCGTTGTCATTATAGAATAAAAATCAAATTGAGAAGAAAATAATAATTCAGGAAAAGAGATCGAAAGAATAATAAATGTAAAAAAAAAAGAAGAAAAAGGAAGAAAGAAAAAGAAAATAAATCATAAAATTATTCCTTATTTCATTCAAGAATGTAAAATAAAAATGAACAACAAGAATAAATATGTCAATATGATTGAAAGAGAAAAAGATCAAATAGTTATATGCAATCACACAAATGCATATGAAACCTTTTTAGTTATTTCAAAAAAAACAACAACACATAAAAAAAAGAAAAAGACTTTCTTATTTATTTTTCTATTAAAAGTAAGTTTCATTTGTATTATTATTATCTTTTGCTAATTGATCTTGATTCCATTTGATCCATTCATTTGATGATAAATCATCTGGTTCAGTTTCTGATTGTTTTATCCATCCTTTTCGTTGTACAATTTCTAAACCAGCAAATAAAACAACCATCATAACATAAGCAACAGTAAATTTCCATCCATCATCATCTTTACCTATTAAAACTCCAACACCTCCTGAATTAATTAAACCAAATAAAGCAAAAATTCCTGCTAATAGAGACCATATAATTGCTCGAATAAATTTTCTATCAATTATATACATAAATATAGCTGTTATAAATATACATTGAAGAAGACTACCACCAGAAAAATTTACAAGACCACGATATGAAAAACCTGTTATTAATATACTTATATTTTGATTAAAATCAGTATGATTTTCTACAAAATTTTTATATGCATCATTAACACCAGTAATTATTGTGCCTTTTGCCCAATCAGCAATAACTGGCATTAAACCAAATAGAAATGCTGGATAATGACGTCGTGGAGTTATTGAAAGTGTATCAGCACAAATAACAAGACCAATAAATATCTAGTCAAATTTTCTTATTTTTTGTTTTTAAATAAATATATTTTTATGAAAAAATTGACATACAATAATTGGATTGACTGAAACAACAGCAATTATTGATAGAACAAGTGCATTTATACCAAAAAAACATAAAATTAAAAATACAAAACCATTTGCAAGAGAATAGGCTTGTTTAGCACCAAATTTTTTCATAGCAGGATGACCAATAAAAGCTAAAATATAAAAAATACTCAATTTTTCGCACGTATAAAATTTCACCTTCGATTTTTCTTTCATAAATTTTTACAAAATATTTTTAACTAATAGTATTTGAATCGAGTCATATTAACAATCTGAACATTTTGCACCTTAATAAAAGTATTTTCCATTAATAATCTTATTAGAGAATTTATGTCGCCACTTTTTTAATCATTGCGTCACAATTTTTCGTAATTACGGGTCAATACGATCGCAGTCGAACATATGGGAACGGGGGAAAAGTTTAGTATGTGTCACATTCTTTTTCTTTGGTTATATAAGACAACAATACATATCTGTTAAACGATGATGTATTGTACATATAAAAGAAAAGAAAAATAACTCGCTAAATTCATATATATCGATCTATATTCATTCGTTAAACATAGTTTTTTTTCCTTACTTGTCATTCCAAGAATAGAACCAAATAAACTAGCAATTAAAGTTCCAATTCCATCAGCAAACATTGCTTCTTGTGTTGGATAAAAATCTCCTGCTCGTCGTGCTGATTCAACACATTGTATTGTACCAACAGCTATTGATATAGCTGTTGGAATTGTTGTTGAGAAATATGGAGCTATTTCATTCATATGTGAAAATATTTCTTTTATAGGAAATACAAGTGGATATGGTTTAACAATTTGAATTGCATTATGCACATCGGATGCATGATTTAATGATGTTGCCCATCCAAGTATAGTTCCAATAACAAGTGCAATAAAAGCAACTGGAATTGGACCAAATTTAACTTAAAAAAAAAGAAGCTTTTTAATAAAATAAATTTTATTTTTCTTCAGATGTTTACCTTCACCAAAATAGCCAAGCATAACTATAGTAAATGGAAGAAAAGAAACAATAGGTGATGCAGCAACAGGTAAGTATTCATTTAATGCTAAATAAGCAAAACCAAGTCCGGAGATTGATGAAAGTAGGGCAACACCAGGTGTATATTTTCGAATAAATTCTCCAAAAATGCATAATATCAAAAGGATAATAGCCGTTATAAAATTACTTGCTACTGCTACATACCATGCTAATTCTTCACATGAACGTTTATCACGTCCACTATTTCCATTCAGACATCCAAAATAACTTGGAAATATTATACTATATATAAAAGCAACTAATAATAAACAAACACAAATAAAAAAATGTATATTTTTTTCTATTCAATATAAATTATATTACATGCTCCTGGTGTATTAATTCCATATGGCATTGTACATACATCACCACGTTGTTCTTTATAAGCAATTTTTCGTGCCATATATACATAATAAAGATTTCCCCATAACATAGATATTCCGAGTCTAAAAGAAAAAAAATTGAATATTAAGAAATAGATATTAAATAATTTGTACCCGGGAATAATTTTTGCATAAATAATATCTGAATCAAATATAATTTTAAGAGCAAGAATAACAGATAATAATGTTGCTAAATTATTCACAAATAAAGCAACAAATCCATCAATATCACCAAGAACAAACAATGGATATTTAGGATTTCGACGAAATCCATTAATCCATTCTTTTGGATGAAATGTAAATATTTCTTTTATTTGATCTCGGAAATTTTTCCAATGTGATTTTAAAACTTTATATAAATTAAATTTTTCTTTTAATTGTTCTTCATTTTCTTCATTTATTATAGTCAGTTGTGCTGTTGATTGATGGCTACTAGGTAATGAAAATGTTGTAGATGAACACATTTTTATATTAATATCAATAAAAAAATTTCTCCTGTTTCATATACATATATTATAAATATGAATATTATTATTTTTTTCTACATCAATCATTAATTGATTTCTATCAACATTACAAACATACTTACACGAAAAATTTTCACGTGTTGTCACGCTTTCTTGCATTTCGTTTATATATATTTTTTCCTACACAGTTATTCTTTATTTTCTATTATGGATACGTGGGCTAATAGATATAATACAGAGAAAAATATTTATACTTTCAATTATATTATATTATGATTAGATAACGACAAAATTTCTACTCAGTGACATAAATTGATGGTTTTAAGTAGAGTGATACGTACATATAAACAAGGGCGTATAGAGAAAAGCTATTAGAAAAATTTTATTTTTAGTCTACTTGAATTCATTTGAGTTCAGAAATAGAAATGGATCCGATTCAATTAATGAAGAAGAATATGTCAAGAAATCCGGAAAATAAAAATCCGGAAACGAAAAAATCCGGAAAAATAAAATCGGGTAAATAAAAAATCAGGAAAATAAAAAATCGGGAAAATAAAAATCGGGAAAAAAATAAATCCGGAAAAGACAAAATCCGGAAAAGAAGAAATTCGGAAAAGAAAAATTCGGAAAAGAAATAAAACACCTCGATACGTTTTTTCTTTTTCTGTTTCGTTTGACAAAGGTCAAAGAAACAGCTATATATATATGCTCTGTGTTCATGCTCCCCTGAATTTTTCTGTATTGTCCGCTCTCTCGTTCTGCGCTCATGCTCTTATCGCCTCGCTCTCTAGTACTATCTCTATCGCGTCGTTTTCCTTTGTTCATGCTCTCATCATTTCACTTTGCATTGTTCTCTCTCCCGTTGTTTTATGATCATATATATAGTGTGGTAATTTGCTGAATAGCCGTACACTAACAACTTGTTAGAAATAAAAACTTACAGCATGACTGCCATTTATTATCATTTCTCCTCTTTTCTTCTTACAATGGCCACCGCTTATCCGATACACACTTTCGTGAACAGCAACAAAGATAAATCTCTTCTCATCATTGACGACTATGTTTTTCAACAGAGTGGCAAGGCCACAATGGCGACCACCTATTGTGCATACTAATTCAAAGATAGTTCCGCCGTTGCTCACATGACCACGAAGACTGGCGTTTTAACCAAGCAGAAGAATGCAACGACGACATCGATTGTGTCGAGCTTCTCGACAGACTCTCACTACTGGTGGCTTGAAAGAAATAAACTTCTTATCAGATTGTCTTTCACTTCTTCATTCTTTCTATTTGTTGTGTCTTCTATAATTAATAAACTTCGAATAAATTTTTCCTGATTTGTCTTTCTCCAGATTTTTCCTTTTCCGGATTTTTCGTTTTCCAGATTTTTATTTTCCAGATTTATTTTTTTCCGGATTTATCTTTTTCCGGATTCATTTCTTTCCGGATTTATTTTTCCGGATTTTCTTTTCCGGATTTATTTTTTCCGGATTTCTTGACAATACCATGAAGAATATTTTCTATGAGAATTTATAAGAAATAGAAGTGTGACAATAGCTTCAAACTTTTGATAAGAATTCATTATTTTAAATGTACGGATCTACATATTTTGTGCCATCATCAGAAAGCAACTAACATAATAATTCTCTTTGATTACATGAGTATCATTTGTTCAATTTGCCGCATAGCTATAGGATGCTCAACTTGTTATATTGCTGATGATATGTACATGCAAAACATATTTAATAACTTATGTTTGTAATTATTCGATTGATCTAACGATCCATCCTGGTTTTTATGTTATGTGTAATACATCCAAATTTCAAAAATTAGTAAAATGGCATGGATGACCATAGAAAACAGGACAAGTATTATCTCATAGATTTCATTAATATTACATATTGTAATGTATTTATTATAGACTAGATATACACATGTAAGAAACACCATCTATTGAATTTCATTGCTATAGTTTTCCCATTCTCTCGTCTTGAAAAATCTTCATCCAGAGAAATTAACGAAAGCAAAATAGAATGATCACCAAAAAAAAACTCATTAATGTTGAAGAAACGAAATTATAAGTAACGATCACAATTCAATATATTGAAAAAGAATAGGATCTTAGTTTATGCTTATTTCCTCTACGGAAAGGAGGATAATGCATTGAGAATCTACAAAAAAATTAGCAAATGTTCGTTCCTTCGTTTGCTATACAGAATGAAAGAATATATAATTAATATTTCCTATAAAACTTGACCAAAGGTAATCGAGCGCGGGAAATTCGAATCTTATGTCTATTTGCAGTAATTAATAATTAATTGGCTACTAATTAATAGCAGTTATTATTTTCTATTCCCTAGACTGAAATGATAGGATCTAAAAAACAAAATTCATCTGTGTCTATCTGTCTGTCGGTAACATGGTTAAAATGACCATTCGAAACTATAGTTCGAATATAGTTCAAATAAACATGGAGAAGACTATAACAATTATCTAATCGCTATAATTTAAATTAATCGGCCAGTATTGATTAAAAATAATGATCATTGTTTAATTATTTATCTTGATAAAATTATAATAAATAAAAGTTATATTCTTTGAATAATGTGATCAAATTTTTTTTCGAATAGAAACAGCGCTTAAATAACCGGATGTAAAGGATTTTCGTATTTAAGTAGTACTTTTCTTACGATTGGACATCGATATTGATACATATACAAAAAATGCTTATAGAGAGCCAGTTTGAATTCAAACAAAGAATTATATGAAATTATTTAAAGAATATGATTTCTATTTATTATAATTGTATGTCAAGACTCACTTGTAAAATTCTATATTATTGGCAAAGCACCTAGTTGTTGGTACAACATTGAATGATAAATTAATCAAAATAAATAATTAAACAATGATCATCACTTTTAATCAGTACTGGTGGATTAATTTAAACCATAATGACGTGGTGATCTTTATGATCTTCTCCACAACTGTTGCAATCATAATTACCAGATGAACACTATAATCAAGTTATTCTGTTACACGCGACCAAACATATAGAATCCTCGTTCGCATCGATGAGCAATTATATCGACACCCCTATTGTGTGACCCTAAGGGCAAGTGAATCAACGGTCGATGAACATTACTTATAAACCTTAACCAGAAGTAATCGAGAGTGGGGGAATTCAAATATGTAGTTTTCATGAAGGAAACGTTCATTTTATATCTATGAACTCCAAATACGTCAACTAAATTATGATGATATTAACCGACTTTCAGTAGAAGGCTTAGCGACGTTTGCATCATGTTACCTTGTACTTATAATCAGAATCATATATCTTAAATAGATCGATTATTATTCTTATATTTCGTTAAAATATCAAAGATAAATAAATAAAATGAAGATCTTGAATATCAAAGTAATTTGGTCGTATATGTTTCAGATTTCTTATTCATTACTTTTTATATTGATCAAAATATTACAATATAATACATTCATCAATTTTCAACTTTAATTAATAGCAAAATTTTTTTAAAAATCATAATTAGTTGAATGAATTTTAATTATTTAAAGTTTTCTTCATAATACATACAAATATTCTAATAGATTATCAAAGATAATAAATCATTTTGAGTTAAATTATTTTTATGAACCTATTTTTATATGATCAATTCATTCTTCCATATAAATATTCCAAGCTTCTCCACTATTCTTTTGCCAACAACAAATATAATGCTATTGAATGACTCATGTTTTTCTTTTCTGTTCATTCATTATATTCATCGCATGCACTGGTGTATTTCTCAATGTGATTATATACGCATATATGTAGAATAAATTGACATCTTTTCTTGTTATTCTATACTTTTAATATAAATGAGCTTTTTTTTTCTGTTAATTTTTTATTTTAATTCAATTCATTAATTAGAAATAATATTTTATTAATTTCTATAATATACCGATATATTAATTTAAGATTATTTTCATCAATTTTATACTTGCATGTATAACAACATTTTTTATCAATTAATAATAAGAATTCTTTTAGTATTGCCCGCGTTTATTGTAACGACAAATATTTATCAATATATAAATGCCACTATTGGTCTGAGTACTAACTTACTAAGAAGAAAATATCAATCATTAATTTATTTTTTTCCAATAATAATATTAATTTTTAAGTTTTTTTTTTCTTATTTATTACCGATAAAAAAAATCTCATTCTTTGATATAAGTACACTATTAATTTTTTAGTAATCATATAACATGCACGCCTTTAATTTTTTTTTTTTTTTGAGAATTTCTTATTTTATTCTGCTATAAATGATGAAAGAAAAAAAAAGCTAACGTAAATAAAGTTTAATTTATTTTTAGATAAATAAATGGCTCAATTACAAGTAACAGTTATTGAAGCAAAAAATTTAAAAAAAAAAGATACACTTAGTGAAAATGATCCATTTGTTGAAATATATCTTGATGATAAACATTTAAAACAAAAAACAAGAACAAAACAAAATTGTAAAACTCCACAATGGAATGAAATGTTTGTTTTGTAAATATATATATATATTTTTTATTTTTAATTTAAAATCTTCTTTTTTTATTATTATTATTTAATTTAGTAATCATTTAAGTGGACAAGATATTCTTCATATTGATGTTTATGATGAAGATTCAGTTAAAAATGAAAAAATTGGTTCAATTCAAATAGATTTACATGAATTATATGAACAAAGTTTGTTTGAAATAAAAAAAAACACAATGATTTTATTTTTTTTATTCAATAGATCATATAGATCAATGGTTTGAACTTACAGGAAAATTTGGTTTAATATCTCATGGACAAATTCATCTTATACTTGATTATGAAAGACTTATTATATAAAAATTGATTTTTGTTTTTCTTTTATTTAAAAATAATATTCAAATGTATATTCTTCTATGAATATGAGAAATATTAATTTTTTGTATAATGTGTTATTATGTAAGAAGTTAAAAATAAATGTTTAATCTTATTCATTAATTTTTAATAATTTAAATAAAAAATTACTCAGATTTTTTATCTTGTATTTTATTGATTGATATACGAAATGATAATCGTAAAAAAATAAAGATTTTTGTGAATATATTTCAACTTATTATTTCTATAATACAATATTATCTATTAGTATATGTTTGTAAAATCAAAGAAAATACAGATTTTTATGATGATAAATTAATTGCTAAAATATATTAAGGAAAATTAACATTATTAAATTTTTGATCATATATATTTATTCTAGTTGATTCATCTATTTATTACATTAAAACATTTATTTTTAAATACCTGTTTTAATGCGAACTTCTTTTTGTTTCAATATCTTTACCATCTATTCAAATGTTTTTTGATAATATTACTTATTACCGGTAATAATAATGTAATATTCCTATTTATTATATGTACATCAACGTGCGTCCTACCTCTGTCATATTCCTTCATTGTATATTAATCGAAGAATGTATAGAAATGCTATTTATAGATTCAATCGATTATAGGATATAAAATATTTTCATTTAAATGATATTGTAATGTTGAAAAAGAATAAAGGTGACATGAAAGTTTATTTTTTAAGATATATCTATTAAAACTTGATGTTTATCATTGACGTATTTCATGACAAATGAGAATCATAACATTTTATCAGAAGAAACATTCAAATGACTTTTTTTTCGATAAGTGCAAAATTGGATAATATTGCGTAAGAGAAATAAAATACTGAAAAAATATATATACTAGTTTATAATTCATCAAGAAAATGTTGTTACTGTAAATTCAATGAGGAAAAAAAAAGTATATCTAGCATTTTTTCTTAATAAGTGTAATAAACAGAAAAAAGCGAACGAACATTTATTTTGATGATTAATTCAGCATACAAAAAGTAACACTTAATGCTTATCTATTCCTTTTTTTTCATTTTATATCTTAACAGATTGAAGTTCGCACACGTATCTTCATTTTCATCCTAGTAAAAACAATGGTAAGATGACTAGTGCAAAATTGAAAACCTTTTTATT
>JAJEKB010020044.1:317237-393323 GCA_022393335.1 Macrotrachela quadricornifera
TGAAATCATTTATTCAAATTACTAATGATGGGTAAAACAAAAAAAAAAAAACAACAAATTTTTAATAAATTTCAAATATTATTCATTACATTTATTTTTATCTAGTCAATTAGAAATAAATCAACCAACAAATTTATTGAATAATATTTTTTCATTATCATTAATTTGGAAATATTCTATAAATGATTGTCCAAGTGCAATGGCAGGTTCACCTCTTTCGCATAATTATCTACTTATTTTTCAATCAAAACCACAATTTTCTCTTATTTTTATCGAAGATAATAGACATATAAATAAGATTCCAATTGATTATTTTGTTTATGATATATGTTGGTCTCAATCAACAGAAATTTTTCTTATTGCTACTCAATATTATCTTTATGAATTTTATCCATTAAATAAACGTCTATCAAAATCATATGCAAATTCCAGAACATCTCAAATATTGTGGTCTTTAGCATGTAATTCAACGGATTTATATATAATACATAAACCTGATATGTTTATGTATGAAAGAAATTTAAGAAAACCTTTTGAAAAAAAACGAGAATGGTGTAAAAATGATATTATGTATGAAAAAGATGATCAATTTATTAATTCTATTCGTATTGATCATCAAAAACAAATTAGTAATTTATTAATTGAATATAAAAAAACTTTGATTTTTTTCATTTTTTTTTTAGTGGGACTATCAATTCAACAAATGAATAATCAATGGCGTATAGATCTATTTTCAATAGATAATATGCAACGTTTATATTGTGGAACATCATTTGGTATATCAAATGAAGTAGATCATAATTATTGTAAATAATTTATTTATTTAAAATTATCTTATTTATATTTTTAATATTTTCTAGGTATGTTAACACCATTACTTAATAATTACAATCAATGGTTACTACAATATTCTACTAATGATAAATATCAAACTTTATTACTCAATGAAAAAGGTCAGATAGTCAATAAAGCCAATTATAATGGATATAACATTACACTTATTGATCGAGATAAAATTGCGTTTTTAGATAATACCGATATTGTCATATATCAAAGATAAAGTTTTATTTATTAAAAATAAAGAAAAAGAAAAGAAAAATGTTTTGTTTTAACTAATTTCTATTTCTTTATGTTGTTCATTAAGTTCATAATTTTGTTCTTCAATACTTTTTAAACCCATTTTAATCCAATCATAAAATGTTCCAATTAATCTCCATTCAGGTATATTATGAACGGCTAAATAAATTCTACCTGAACGAATACTTAATAAATATTGTTCAGCATAATCATCCATACCTTGTCCAATAATTACTAATTCACAAGGAAGTGATTGAAATGTTTTATTATTAATTATTTCTAAATTTTTATTTTCTTTTTTATCTTTTTCAATAACTTCTTTATAAACATGTAAATGTTCACGAAAATCATCATAAAGATTTTTATTAATAGAACTATTATTTTCATCAATAAGACATCGAAGTAAATCTTCAACAAAATTATCATTTTCTTTTTCATATGATTTCCATTGTGATATTGGTAAAAGATCAGTAGTTGGTAAACGATAACCTAAACCATATTCAATATGTTTTCGTCCATTATGAACTTTAATAACAGTACGAATTTCTTTAGGTAAATTAATATTTAATTTTGATTCAAATTCTTTTATATGTTCTTCATTAACACCAATTTGATTTTTATTTTGAAATTTTGGAAATTTTTCTAATGTCTTATTTAATTGATTCCATTGTTCTGTAACATTCTTGATGAGATCATCTTCATTAAGATTATCTATTTGAGTTGATGATGATGCCATTTTAATCTTGTAAAATATGGTAGGTGATTGAATATAATAGAAAAAGATAGTGGTCATAGATCACAGACTAATCAGTTCTCACATGCACTTCTGATTAATTAATCAATGACTTTTTTAAATAATCTTTTAATTCATTTCTTTTTTACATAAACATCATTAATTTTCATTTTTAATAAAGTTGTTTATATATAAAAATGAATAAATGACAAAAAAAAATCATATCCAATGCCATCTATCAGTGTCTGACATGAGGTCGGAACAGTCAACGTGACGTTGATCTGATAGACTAGAGTCGGTCACTGCTATGTATGGTTTTTGAATTTACACTCAAGAATTTAGTATTTATAAATATTTTGTAAAATAAAACAAATTTCGAGTTTGTATTGAGGTCATTCTTCTTTAGAACTTGATGTTATTAGTCAGCCAAAATAAAAGTCGAATAGACATACAGACAACAATGATCATTCGGGGGGAAGAATATTGACATAAAAATGATTTGAGTCATGAGATTTTGCTGAGATTTTCAGATGAGAAGTATTCTGGGCTGAATATCTCATAGTAAAAATTTTAGCTCAAACTAGTGAGTCTACGGAGTTTTATCTTAAACTTGAGGGTTAAAAACTGGATGTTCGTAGTTCGCAAAGAATGGAGTAAGTCTGATACCAAGGTAGATTCTATTTGAAAATCACAAGTGAATTCTGACTAATTGTATGTAATCAGAAAGGTAATTAATTCCATTATTCATCTAGATCATACTTTTGCTAATAACAATAATTTTCTTATTGATTTAGCCATACATATATTTGAGGGCATATACAGACTAAACGATGATTGGCTTGTATACCTTCGTATGTCCTACAAAAATGTTCGAATACGAGTCTTTCAAAAGCTTGTCTACTGAAATTGTGATAAGACCATACCGATCTTCATAGGTCATATATATATAGCATTTCTGATGATGTTTCTTTTCGATCTCCACTATTTCAAGATATCCAATCCCTATCTTTTTTCTATAAATTGTCCTTACTATGTCCTTAAAAAATACTAAAGTTGAACTTTTAAATCTTTATCGAATAACGTAAATTTCAACGATATGTAGATAACTAGATAGTAGTCGAATTTCACTTGACTACGAAATGTGGTGCGCAGCTCGATTTCGAAATCACGATTTACACATTTTCTGTTACTTTCGAATGTTCATCATTATCGTATAATCGTATGAGGTGACCTTGTTCGCTGTATCGAATTTACGTTGATCTGATGAAAGAGTTTGTCTAGAGATGTTGAGAAAATCGTTTGTGTAAATAATTGTTTGGATCAACCAGCTAATAGAATTCCCACAGAAATCGAAAAGTAGACATGGCGAAATTCATTACTATGTAACCATCACTAATCCTTATCACACAGCTGTATATGAAGGACTTGGTATAACTTGATTGAACCATTTATAGTGTTTGATGCGGAAGTTTATACTCGTTTCTACTCACCAATGATTGAATACTAACGAGGAAACTGTCCCAACTGATTCATGCTAATTTTGTCCATATGTAGGGCTTATCATGCTGAGAAAAAGCCTGAAAAGAAATGTACCCATGTTGCGATTTGACCGAGATATTCAAATTTTGCTCAAATTTCTCTGTAGCATCCCAATTTTCTATCAATATTGTATTTTGGAATTTTGAGCTGAAATTTAGCTTACATAAAGTCCTCAATAAGATTAGCTTATAAATAAAATTTAGAAATGATAGACATAGTATTATCAAGGTATGAATTTTTCAAAATATTCATGGTTTATATGATATTTATGGAAAGACGCCTACATTTTAGAAAATTCATATCTCGGTAGCACTATATTCATAATTGCTGAAGTTTTTTTCACAAGTTAATATAATTGAGGGCTTTATATGAGGCAAGGTTCAGCGTAAAATTTCAAAATACAATATTGCTAGAAAATTGAGATGCTACAGAGAAATTTCAGTAAAATTTGAATATTTCAGTCAAATCACGACATGGGCATATATCTTCTTAGACTTTTTTTTAGTATGATAAGCCGTTCATATAGGTAAAATATGACCAAAACCTGTGTGGATCAGTTGGGATGGGTGGCTACCTCATAAGATATGCTATATCCATTATACACATTTAATCAAATAATTATCTGTATACCGTTGAAATCTACATTATTCGATAACGATTTAAAAGTTCATCTTTAGTATTTTTTAAAGACATAGTAAGAATAATTTAGAGAAAAAGATAGGGATTGAATACCTTGAAATAGTGGAGATCGAAAAGAAACATCGTCAGATTTCCTATATATATGACCTATGAAGATCGGTAAGGTCTTACCACAATTCCAGTAGGCAAGCTTTTGAAAGGCTCGTGCTCGGACATTTTTGTATGACATACGAAGATCTATTTATGGAGAAAAATGGTGGCAAAGTCTCTCGAAATAATAGAGATCGAAGGTATACATGCCAATCATCATTTAGTCTGTACACGTCCTCAAATATATGTATGGCTAAATCAATAAATAACTGCAATACCAATATATAATGAATTCAACGAACATAAACAATCATGAGAAACTATACCATATTGCCCATACTATTGTCGACAGCATTGACAAAATATTGTATTACTGTAATCATGAAAGTATGGAATACATTTGCTGTGAATACACTAATGGTCTACACAACTTACATTGTGTAATTCACTCTAAGCAAAATACTATATTACGCAGATAGACGATAGATCGTTAAAAAAAATGGAAAAGCAAATCGACATGTAAAGAATAATATTTAGTGAAACTTTTTGGTCGAGTTAAATGAAATAAATAAAAATTGAATGTAATTTGATAATCTCACAGAGACAAATACGTAGAAGCTTAGCAAACAAAAACATAATAATAACATTGTTAAAGAGAATGAATAGTTGAAACGTTCGATAAACATGATTTAATTTAGTTTTCTGATATTTTGCCATCGATCTAATCGAATTAGTAATTGCATTAAGTAAGAAATATACGATTGTTTGTTTATACATATCATAGAATTTTTTCTATAATTGTAGAACTCGATGTATATATTTATCTTAATAAATATCTTTAAGCACTATAAAATTTCGATCCATAACATAAGCTTGATGATCATTTCTAAGCAGACAGTTATCATACATATTTACACATTTTTTCTCTATATATTACGAGAACTAAAAGTATCATTTTCATAATAAAAAATATCTTCCGTGCATTGATAATCATTTGATTAACACAATTTTAATTCATCACCAGCATCAAGACAATCAATCTTGTCATCATTTGTTTTTTTGATAGATATACACTAAATTTTTTCATCATAGATAGCACGCATATACAGTAGTACAGAATAGTTTTCCCAATAATAATGAATTACAATAGAATTGATCAACTTGATTATTATAATTTTAAAATCCATCATTTCATTTGTCAAGAATAATTGATGATAATTCATTGAAACTATCACATATTGTTTGAAATACACTATGATTCTTTTGATAGTGAATGTCTAAATAAATATTATCACATAACTCATTTTCATATATACTATAATCATCATCTCAAACATTTCCTATATAAAGATAAAAAATAAAACCAACAGAAATAACAGATAGAAATTATTGAATGAAAACAAGCAAGTTGAATATTTCCATATGAATTTGCAATAGATTGATATTATCCATTACAATTTCTTTCTTACAACAGAATATTTGAAATGAGAAATAAAATGTTGAGCAGCCTTCAAAAGATAAGTCTACAATCATTGTTAATAAACAAAAGAACATCATCAATCATTCTTATTCTTGCATATACTGAAGAAATGACTTATTAAATTACGATGAATAATAATTCTTTTTTTTTATTTCTAAATTGTTTTAATCTATTTGATAGACTTGAGCCAAAAAGGGAATCAATAATACCATAAATAATGTTCCTATATAATTAGTACATAAGATAAAGAAGAATGAAAATCGCAGGAAGAATTCATTGTTTCTCAATCAAAATTCACCGAAAATAATCCAACACTAAATTGAATTATTTCTCTTGAAATCATAATATTATAAATGAAGCTTATCTGATCACTTGATCTGTAATTCATTTAAAGTATACCTAAGGAAATAAAATGCACTTTTTGAATAGAAGACAATCTTTAAAAGAGAATTTATGAGCCCATCGAGGATTGTTATTTCATGGTCGAAATTAACATATGCTTTTTTTCATCATTCGATTCCTTACACAAAACTAAGGTTATGGAGAAAATTTTAAGCTCCTACCGTTTGTTTTAGCAAAGTTATAGACTTGAGAACAGGTAGAGAGTCTAGAAAAGTGAGAAAAAATGTAATTTTCTTCATTTTGATTGTATTTCTGTCATTTTTTTATTCGTTTAGATCAGATAACATCTTATCCATAAGATACTGCTTTTTTAAAAGAACGTTTTTTTGTATTGTAAGTGACTTTTTTCGTATGATAAGTGTGCGGCGCGCAGAATTCATGACTTTTTTGCCTAATATTTGACACGTTTTGGTCAAAAAACTGATGTAGCGAAGAAGACTGACTCCATATTTTGAATTAGCATCAAAAACTGCATTGGCTCATGTCTGTTGTAATCATTTCTGACACAATTTTTTTCCATTGAAGTATCCCCCTTAGTTCCCTACAGATGTGAGTCAAAGGAATAAATTCTATCAAAATGACCTTTTTATTCTTTCAACATCTGTCAATTTATGTTGTAGTGTCATTTAATTACCTTAGAACCTATTTACTCCTGTCAAATTAAAGTATTGACAGAGTTTGTTTTTTGACTCACACCTGTGGGGGAGTACGGAGGGAAATTTTTGATGGAAAAAAATTGTGTCAAAAATGATTGCAACAGACATGAGTTGATGCAGCGTTTGATGCTGATTCAGAATATGCTGTCAGTTTTGACCACTACACCAGCTTTCTGACCAAAATTTGCCAAATATTAGGTAAAAAAAAGGCATAAATTCATGTATTGAGGATGCATTTCATCCTATTTTTCAACCTTTTCTGAAACCTTTTTTTTGCGATGGTTAGATGGATTTTGTAGAGCTTGAAACGTCCTACAAACTGCACGATATGAAAGTTACGCGCCGCACACTCATCATACGAAAAAGTCATATACAATGGAAAAAACATTGTTTTAAAAAGGTAGTATATTTTGAATAAATCAAATTTTGGAGTACTAAACCCGAAACTTTTTTTTTCAGCATCACTTGCACTTTCGAATAAGACATCGCCCGATTTAAACGGATAAAAAAATGACAGAGATACAATCAAAACGATGAAAATGACATTTTCTCTCACTTTTCTAGATCCCCTACCTGTTCTCAAACTCATAATCCTGTCAAAACAAACGGTAGAAGCTTTAAAATTTTTTCATAACCCTAGTTTTGTGTAAGGAATCGAATAATGAAAAAAGTATATGTTAATTTCGACCATAAAATAGCAATTCTCGATGGGCTGATGAAATCTTTCTTAACTGTGCACTAACTACAGGTATCTAATACATTTTGATTCATTAAATTTTTTTTCTTTGAATAAATAGACGAAATCTTACAAAGTATTATGAGTGTGGGTATATGATATGGCCTTATCAGTCTATAATGAGTCATCATCTTTTAGCATCATGTGAAGAATGGAACGATAAGATTCACTTTTGTAAAACAATCGAACAGAAAAAAACATCATCCTTGAAATAAAATGTTCGGTCAATTAAGTGTTGTCATCTTGTCTATTCTTATTCTATTTATTTTTACATTCACAAATGTATCTGGTGCTACATGTAGTTACTATGGTATGTATATAACAAATAATAATTCAGATAAATTGTATATTTTTTTGTGAATGTAGAGAAATCGTGTTATAGCTTTTCGAATAATTGGTGTTGTCCAAGTAAAGTTCATTATAAAACGATAAGTTTTGTAACCATACTTGTTTCTGATAGGTAATACGGTCTGTGGATATTCTTATGGAGTTTGTGATCCTTATACAACAACACATTCTTCATCGTCAGATCTTTCATCGGGCGTTATAGTTGCGCTTATTTTTGTTCCTATTCTTATTTGTTTTATGTGTTTAAGTTGTTGCTGTCATAAACAACAACAACAACAACGACAACAACGTTTACATCCTACTGTTGCTACTTCAAATCATCAACGAGTAATACGACCCTATCAACAGCAATCTACACGACATCCAATACGAGTTGTACATGTTCGACCTGTTTATAATGTTAGTGCTGCATCACCAATTTCTAGTATGTATGAAGCACCACCACCATCATACGAAGATGCAATTGCTAATCAATCACCTAAATATCAATCGATATCGCCGTCACCACCGATGACAGCTACAGTTGATCAAGCAAATTTACACGTTTAATTTAATAATTTAAAATTCTCTAATAAGAACATGTATAAAAAAGACAAGGATTAAAAAGTAATTTTGAAAAAATCGTCTAGAACATTGAATTTAATAATTTGTAAAAAGGAAAATATTTCATTTTATCTTATTAAAAAAAAAGCTTCAGTATTTCGCAAATTATGATTTACAGAGGACAAAAAAAAATTTATTTAAATAAAACTTAACTTTATTTATAAATATCATACAGAAATTATTTTTAATTATTTAATTTTTAACATCACATTTGATAAACATTGGAAGAATAGTATATTTATATATTTAACAAGAATTTTTTTTTAGTTTTATCATGTGATTCTAACTATTCAACTTCATTTACATTAAAAGTTTAACAATCAAGCTAACTTTCAATTTGATTAATAAAAATGCAAATGTTTGAATTATTATAATTTGAAAGATAATTATATGATGATAAACAGTTTTTACATAATTAACTTATATTTAATTTAATTTCTTTTCTTCATAAATTTTAAAATACGAAAAGAGTTTCTCAGATTGTTGAATATTTAATATATATATTGATTATTTGATAGTATCTGAGATACTTTAAGTTTCTTAACTTATTCTTTCTGTTTAAATATTATATTAATAATCAAAATCTTATGAAATAAGATGAAAATGGGCATAAAATATATTCTTATCTGTCTATAAAAGGTCATCATCTTTTAGTATCATGACAGCAAGAATATGATAAGACTTTTTTTTATGAAAAAGCCGACAAAAAACATCATCTTTTAGATAAAATGTTGCGTTCATTGAATAATTATATTTTGTCTATTTTTATTTTATTTATTCTTATATGTACAAATGTATATGGTATTACGTGTAACAATTATGGTGTGTATGTTGTAAATAATAATTGAAATCGACTGTACATTTCTTCTTTAAATATAGAAATAACATGTCCTGGTTATCCAAATGACTGGTGTTGTCCAAGTAACTAAAATTCATTTAAAAAAATTACAATTTTCATCTTTACTTTCTTTTCTAAAAGATTATCAATATTGTGGAGATTATAATGGCATATGTTATTCTTATACACCACGAACTACTACATCAGAACCTTCATCAGATTTTTCATTGGGCATTATTGTTGTAATTTGTGTTGCTATAGGCATATTTTTTGTTATATGTTGCATTTGTTGCGCTCGTGCCCAACGACAACAACAAGAACGTTTAGACTCTTCAGTTTCTAGTAGGGATAGTGAGAGTATAGCGTATTCATATCAACAACGATCTATACGCCGTCCAATACGTGTTGTTCATGTTCGATCTGTTTATAATATTGGTGCTGCATCTTCATTTTCTAGTATGTATGAAGCACCACCACCATCATATGAAGATGCAATTACTAACCTCTCATCCACATACGAATCGACATTACCATCACCACCGGTGACAGCTACAGTTGATCAAATGAATTTACAGGTTTAATTTAATTGAAAATTATCAAATAAAAATATACATAAACAGGCAAGAATTAAAACTTAGGACAACAGAAAGTTCACCGTATTAACTTTCGACAATTGCTGACAGTTATTGTTTTACTAGTCATGTGCTCTAAACGAAATGAAACTTTTGGTAAAAAATAATTCATTTTTTGCTATAAATGTAGACAGCTTGAATAGTATGACATTGGTATTACAGTAGTTTCTTATGCATCAGGATGTGGGCTAAATGTAAGTAACTTCCATAGTAGAAACTTTACAAGACAAATGATCGTGAATACATAGTATTTGTACAGAAATACAGAAAGCTCGTGATACTAGCAGAGAACATGATTAAAAATATAGCATTAAATCATTATAAATAGCTAACTTTTATTATCATATTTTACAAACATTAAAATACGGTTATGTATTTTCTTCACTTGATATATACTTTTGAAAATATAATATAACTACCTTTAGATATAAAAACATTCCTTACTTGCTATAATATTTTTCATTCATCAAATCAATTGAAATAGTTACTTTCAAATCCATTATAAAAAATATGTATATCTTTAGAATCTAATTCCTTTTGAATAGATTTATCCATTTTGACTGTAACTTTTTACACATTATTGGAATTGTAAGATCTACTCATAATAAAAATTTTCAAATCAATATTTCATATTCTATAACAAAAGAACAGATCTATTAAAAATGTTTCATATATTTTATTTAATGAATTAAAATTAGAATTACAATTCAAGTTAAATAACAGCACAGAAAAAAAAAACTTGAATACTTTATTCTGTTTACTGGTAGACAAAAATGAATTTATCCTTGGTGTATAAATACACAATAAAAAAACAAACTAGTATATCAAATTCGAAAAATGAAAAGAAAAATTCACTTATAAATAAAGAAAGTTGATTAAAGACAATACACACTATTAAATATAGATGTAAAATAAAATGCCTTCGAATTAATATAATAAAAAAAGTTGAACTTATTAATAAAAAATTTTTAAATTAAATAATTTTATAATATTGTTATCAAGATTATCAAGAATGCGGTAAACACTGGTTTAGATTTTGTAGTATCTATAGAAAAATTTCAAGAACAATATTTATATAAAATACAAAAAAAAAGAAAAAGAAATTATTTTACCATTTAAATTGATAAACAAAAAAAATAAAACAATGCAATCATTCTAAAATATAATTCATTAAAATTTTATAAAAAAAATCTCTTTGAAAATAATATAACTAACTTTCAATCGTAAACGAGTTCATTCAAACAAATTATAAATGAACATCTAGAAAATAAATCATTGATTTAAATATGAATTTTTTTTTCTATAAATATTAATTAACTTACAGATGAAAAAATCGTTGTGCAATATATTTATAGTGTATCAGAGATAAGAATGCATTTTGCAAATCTTTTTGATAGGTGCTGACCTAAAATAACGATCGTATTAAGTAAAAGAAATATGTACGAACATTCAAACAGAATAACGCTTTTTTTTTCTTCATTCTTTCCAAAGGTAAACACGTGGAGGAGGTGAGCAACATGACGACGGCCAAATTTATGCTTTATGAGACGAACATCGTATGTTCGTTACTTTTTTTTTATTCTTGTTTTAGAAGTTTTATTTGATATATTTGTTTTTTTTTCTTTTATTTAATATAACAGAATTTTCTCATATCTAAATATTTTAACATACGATTTCGAATGATTTTACTATTCTTCTAAGTATCAGTATCATATCCTTGAAGCCATAGAATAATTCAAGTAAATCTTTATTTATTATTGATTATGAAACCTTTGTTAAATCAACTAAAGTTTAAAAAAAAAATATTTTTTTTTCTCTTTATTTTTATCAAATTATTTTTCTATATTAGAAATAAAATTCTATCTTTACAATAAAATAATTAATTAAAAATATTTTTGTTGTTTATTAATTGGATCTTTAAGAATAAGTTGAAGTAATTTTGTACGTCTTAATGTTTTTAATGGTGTTTCATTAAGATCGTGTTCCATATAATCTTGTGATGTTGTCATATATTGTTTTTGTAATTGTCCTAATTCTTCAAGTATAATATCCATTCTTCTACCTAAGATTTCAAGATCTTCAGAACTTGTTTGTGAAGAATTTAATCTTGCATGTTCACGAGAAAGTATAGCATATTCTCTACGTAAATGTTTTATACGTGAATAACATTGACTATCATTTGTTGAAGCTGTTTGTGGACGACGTGTTGTAGAATTTGTAATTGGACGACGAGTTGCACGAACAGGTGAAGCAGATGATGGACGATTTGATGGTTTATTATAATGATCAAGATAAAGAAGTGTATGAGGAGATAATTCACTTTTATGACGAGGTTGAATTAGGTCAGCATATTCTTTAGATGATAAACATAATTGATGATTATGATTTTTCAATAAAGCAATAACCTGAAATATAAGATAGAAAAAAAACAGAAAAAGAATTTTATTGTTTTTTTTTCTTACATTTTGTACATTTGATTTAACATTATGACTTGGTGATGTTGATTGTCCCAGAATAAAAGGTACACTATTTATATCTAAATGATAATGTCGTCCTTCACTATTTGTTAATGTTGTATTTGAATCAAAACTATGATTATGTTGAGATGAATGTTTCTTTTTACGATTAGTTCGAGTTTTTGAAGGACGATTTTGATTTAATATTTGAAGAACTCGTTTATGTTGATTTTGAAGACGACTAAAATTTTCTTCAGCTTCTTTAAGTTGTTCATCAATACTTGTTTGATATTCACGACGGCGATTTATTGATCGAGATAAACCATCTGTTAATTCATGAAAACTTAATTCAGCTCTCTTAAATTATTTGAAATAAAAACATTTAAAAAAAAAACATATAAAATCAATTTTTCTAAACTAACTTCACGTTCATTTTCAAGATTTTTTATTTTTAATGATAATGATTGTAATGATGTTAATAAATCATCTCGATTAGATTCAGGTAATGTAACTGTATTAGATAAATTATATGATGGTCTTAATGGTTGATGTATTGTATTAATAAATGGTTTATGTGATGGATATTCATAAAATGATAATTGAGAATTAAAACCACCTGTATTTGTGC
The DNA here is from genome assembly GCA_022393335.1 of Macrotrachela quadricornifera. Lineage (NCBI taxonomy): Eukaryota > Metazoa > Rotifera > Eurotatoria > Philodinida > Philodinidae > Macrotrachela > Macrotrachela quadricornifera. Next base: position 330,095 of record JAJEKB010020044.1, read on the forward strand.
CTGGTGTATTTGATGATTCGTACATTACAAAAACACTATTTTTGCTTTGTTCTCAAATTTTTATTAGAATAATACACAACATTACAAGCACTTTTCTATTTTTTTTCTTCATTTTTTTCCTTGTGGGTAAGAGAACAACAAGTTACCGAGACAACAATCATTCTTTCGCTTTCTATACTCTCTTTCTCGTCAATCATCACATCAATACAATTAGACGTTTAGAAATAAAAAAAAAATGTAGGCAAAATTATTGAACAACTGCTATTATGTTCTATTGGCGTTTTTCTCTTTCAAGTAGTCGATGGTAAATAAAATGCACTAGTCCAATTTTAAAGTGTACATGTAAAGACAACCACTTCAAGTTTTGATAGTTACATACGAAAAGAAAAAGACAAAATAATATCTCTGTTAATTATCTTTTCTAAATGAATAATCTATTTCAGATAATATTTTTTCATCATGAAATAAATTAAATTATCATTTTTCATGTATTGTTTTTTTAGATGAAACAGCTATGCGTTTTATTTCTAAAATTAACTACAATGTAGAAGAAAGAATTTTAATAGAAACAAGTAATACTCGTCAAAGGCGACTCACTTAACTCTCGACTGAATTCATTCTATCTATTTCGAGAATCATTGATAGATAAATAGTTGAGAAATGTGACGCTATAGCCGGTTCAATGTAAACGAATCTCTCACATTTTATGATTTCTAAAACCAAAACTATGAATCTTAGGTTCGAAAAATATCAAGCATCAATGATTTTCTCATCATAGATGATATTTTTCTGACTCTTATGGTGCATTGATAGAGTACTGACATGAGTCGCCTGGACTATAATTGAGATTTCCGGTAGAATTTGTTCATTTCGATCTACTGATATAAGAAAAAAATGCATGATGTTCGGAATTAAGTGAATAAGAATTTGGAATGACAACAAGCAAATAACATCATATTAGGAGATTTAGAAGTTCTTTAATGAATAGCTTCTTTTTACGTCAAATGTCTAATAAAGAATTATTTAATCTCAAAAATCGAATCATTCGCATTTTCTTAAAATGCCTCAACTCTCACTTATTGTACTTATGATAGAGCTATAAATCAACGTCTGGTCGTTTGTATCCTCACCTCACCCTCAGACTTGGATACAGAAAGATACAGACAAATTTTAAAAGGAACAAACCTGTATAACTACAAACTTATTTTATGTTATATGATCTCGATGCCAATCCACGAGACAAATCGTTATTTCGTAAAAAAAACCCTGACCCCAAAAAGCTTTGCTGAAATGTTAAGCTTCGATTTTTTCAAAGTTAAGATTTTTTTGTTGGTTTCTCTAAGAATATGTTTTTTTGACCCTGTCACACACAAACTATTTTTTTATATGACACTCCCTACAGTCGAGGGAATAAGATATCAATGATGAGACAATGAGATAAAACATGCGATCGAACTTTTGACAGATTTTTTGCAATTCTAGAGAGGAACCTTATAAAGGCATCAACTCGTTGAAGACGGATAATAAAATGATTCTTTTTATTTCATTATAAAGAACAGACATACATAAAAGAAGTATGTAAAGATTTTTAATAATATTCTTCGTTTGTTGAGATAATTAACTCTTTTGTATAAAAAAAAGTGTCTATTGGATTCTGTCAAAGAAAATTAATTTTTTTCTTTTCTTATTATAATATGAAACTTCTAATAAAATCATTACACTTGATATGCTTATCAAGATGTATTTTATCTATTTCATAAAGTGAATCTGTTATTTTAATGTATAATGGTTAGTACAAACTTAAATATGAAGAGGAATAGTTGAATGAGCAGATTTTACAGATATTCTTTCGTTCAAGATATTTTTGTACTAATTAACAGATTGTTTAAAGAAATTACAGAGAGAACTCTTTCATTATAACCAAATAATCGATTATCATTTATAGAAGTATTATCTAAAATTCATACATGGATTTTCTTTCTTATATATGTGCTCAGTATGATAGAATAAAAAAGTGTTATTCAATTATAAATCTTCAATGAATTGATGTCTCTATAGGTTTACCGCTTGAAGGAGAAGAAAATCTTTCAAGATTCCGACCGTATATTTCATCTTATTGTCTAATCATTGAATATCTCATTTTCTTCTATATTTTATTCAAAACATTTCCAGCTAACGTTTTTTCCGTGTGAAACATTATAAAAATTAGCTTTTGTTTTTAAAAACCACAAGCATGTTATTATGAACATTGAAGTATTATAGTTACAAGAATTTTTAGGTAAGGTTATCGCATATCTCTCAAATTATAGTTTATGATCTGAAGAAATTTTTGTAGATATATATATACAAGTATAGACGTTTATAATACAAACAAAAGTTTGATATGAGGGTAGAAAGTGTTGATGCATAGTTTGAATTTGAATAGTATGTGCTCATACATCATTATATACTTGATCAGACGCATTTTCTTATTGACATTGTGATTTTAAATCTTCTTCTTTTTATTTTCTGTTTGATAATGTTTCATACATACTAGCTTAAGAGTGTTGAAATCAAACCGCTGACTTAGTTATGAATATAATTCAATATTATATTTTTGATTGAAGGATTCAATTGATTAAGCATACAATAATCTATTGAGTAAATGTTATTCAAGTGTATATTTAAAAGCTCGAATGTTTATCAATACTTTATATCTTTATATTAAAATTTTATTTACGTTATAAATATCTACACTTGTACTATTCATATATATATATATATCTATGAAAATTTCTTCTAATCGTAAATTCTATATTTTAGCTCAAAAATATGGTTTGCAGCCATTTTACTGTTAATAAATAAAAAAAATTCTCAAAATATTCATTATTTCTTTCATGCAACAGTTATTTAAATATATTTGAATATTTTGTTTTTATTTAAACTTATGCAATATTCGTTATACATTCAAGAATGGTATACCTGAAACGATGATAACTGATATTTTATTTTTCACAATCATTAAAGTAATTTATTAATACTTTGAAACAGTGATGATAATTACAAAAAGTTATTGTATCGAGCAATATCAACATAATATTTGCCAAGAAAGGTGGGTGTTTTCTTCGCTAATAGTCATGACATTGTTTATGCAACAATATCTAATATTCTTATCGAGTTTTTTTATTTTGCGTGATGACTCACTATCAAAATATATATACATCACACTTTCTTCCTTCTTTTGTTTTACAGATGTAAATAATCTGTTTTTTTTTTTCGTTAACAAAATTTCAAGTTGTATGATATACTGTAAGATTTGTTTTTGAAATGGTTGAATCAATGCAACAAAAATGTTCACAATGCAAAAAAATGGGCATGGTTCGATGTGATGGATGTTCTTACCGATTTTGTTCAATGCATTTTAATGAACATCGTCACCAATTAGATAGTTTATTCGAACAAATTTGTAATGATCGAGATACTTTATGTGAAAAAATCAATAATCTTCATTCAGTATCACTTTCAAATTATCCACAAAGAAATAGTCTTCTCAATCAAGTTACTGAATGGGAACATAAGACTTTGAAGATTGTTAAAGAAACAGCTGATCATGCTCGACAACAGATTAATGAACGAATGACTCCGAATAGTAAAACTGCGAAAAGTGAATTAGATAAATTTTCGATAGAATTACGAAGACGCAAAGAAGATGTTGATTATTTTGAACAAGATATTGAATATTTAAGGAAAAAACTAAAACAAATTCAGACAGATCTCAATATTCAACAACCTCATATTCGAATAAATACAATATCAATTGATTGGTCAACAATACTGAAAGTTATCAGTAATACATCAAAATGTGATGTCCATCAACAAACAAATCAATTGTTTTTCGATGGAACACTTTTAAATCATAAACATCAAATTCAATTAAACAAATTTTATGGAAAGGAAAATCAAAAATGGAAACTTATATATAAAGCAACAAGAGATAGATTTGATCCAGAGATATGTCATCAATGTTGTGATGATCAAGGTCCAACATTAACCATTATACAATCTACAGAAGGATATTTATTTGGTGGATTTACAGTAATCAGTTGGAACAAGCTTATAGTTAATTTTGGAACTGATCAAACAGCTTTTCTCTTTACATTAACCAATCCACATAATATTCTGCCTACAAAATACAAGATTAATTCAGAACGCAAACATGCAAATTTTATAGGTTTTAAAACTGGACCTATCTTTGGTAATTGGGACATATTTATATATCCAGCAAGTAATAAAAATCGTAGTAGTAATATTCAGTTCCCTTCAACTTATATTGATTCAACTGGAAAAGGAAAGTTAACATTCACGGGCTCGCAACATTTCTCAACTATTGATATTGAAATGTATCGTCTTGCTGTTGATTGAAAAATTCTCAACATATTCTATAAATATTGTAAATATAATCTTATTAAAATAAACATAACCTTCAGCAAAACATATGTCATATTGGATAAAATTAAATATAAAAATTTTTTATGGATATGTCAAGATAGTATTCCGTACATGATGAGATTATTAATTTGTAACATTTCTAAAGATTATTTAATCAGATATTAATAATTTATTAAAAAATAAACAATTTGATAATAATAAATAAAAAAGGTAATTAAGTATCAATTATCTTTTTTTTTTTAAATATATTTTTATTTTTTTAATTTTATTAACATTAATAAAAAAAAAATAGTTTAGTTATTATAAATACTATAAATAGGTTCTGTAAAACAAGTAAACATAATCAAGTTGAATGATTTCTATCTTTTTTGTAGACAATACAAATGGGAAATGTCTTCCGTTTCATCAACGATGATATTAAATCGAAGAAACTAAGCTGTTTCTTCTTGAACAAATCATATTCGGTTTAGTCTCTAGTTGCCACTTGTCGATGTCAGTTGAAATGACAAATTGATCGTATATATCTATAGAAAAATGAGAGATAGAGAGAAAGAAGAAAGAAGAAAGAAGAAAGAAAAAGGAATAGAAAAAAATATAGAACTAGGAAAATGACAACAACATAATTCTCACTTTCTATATGTTATTTTCTTTTTTTATTACCAATTTCAAATATATGTAAAGATCAAAAGAAAGTTTCTTGGTAAGATAATGATTTAGTTTCCTTTTTTAAAAAAAAAAACTAGATATATAGAAATATATTCTAACGAATGACATTGTATTTTATATTGCCTTAAGGATATTTCAATGATTATGATTAGTCTATATTTATATAGAAAGGAAGAAAATCTTCCACATAATTTCATCTTCATTTATTTTCTTCTACATATTCATCATTTTTTTGTAGCGAAGAAAATGACAAGCTATGATCATCGACAACTCTTTATTGACTAGAATTTTTTGATTAAATATTTAGTAAGTAATAGAAGATTTACTAAAATAAAATAAAAGAATAACATTAAGTAACATCATTCAATATAAGAAGAAAAAAAACATAGGTTATATATTTTATAATATTTCAAAATTTCTTTTGATAATGTTATTCTAGTCGTACAAATATAAATTAGACACGATATAGCCTTAAGCATTGCTTTTTATCACTGTTTGGTAATTATGTTTAGATACATATAAAGATATCATTTCTTTTATTCTGTTTATCAAAAGAAATGTTCGTCGATCCAACAACATGGTACGACAAGCAACATCAATTGTTTTTATCTATATAAAAATATTATTTATACTCATAAATAAAGTTAATTGCAAATCCGGTGGTGGCCATTATTCATCACAACGTTCACTTAATTCGGGTCCTTCTGGCGGACATGGTATGTCTGCTGGAGTTCAACATTGGAGTAATCAATGGTTTCCTCAGGATATGAATGCATGGTATGATTATGGTAAGTATATATGACTATTCATTATAATTATAATAGAATATATATTATTATTATTATTATTCATAATAATCGGTAAAAAATAAATTAAAACGAAAATATATTTACTTAAATTTTTTTTTCTTTCAATGATTATCAAATCAATGTTGTTATATCCGATCAATTATTTGTTTTTTTTTTTATAAAGATATAATCAACGTTTCGCTTGTATTTGATGTTTCTCATGAGAATAATTAATCATCAGATTCTAATAGTAATAGTGATAATTTTTTTTACATTAGGTTTTTTTTTACAAATATTTTGGAAAAAGCGTATTATTTCTTTCTTTTTTGCTTCTTTATATTTCCTTTCATTATAGAGATAATTTTTTTATTTTTCCTCTTTTTTTCTTAGAGAAAAAAAATAATTATTTCCTTTACATGAATAATGTCTCAGTGAAAAAAATAAATGAGTAAATAATATATTACAAAAGAATATCATGTTAATATTCATCTTATTTTATATATTAATAAATTTTTCTAAATTTCAATCTCAGCTTGTTTTTACCAGTTTAACAGTACCTCATAAAGATAGTTCAGCACCTTCTTCTTCTTCTTCTTCTTCAAATTCACAGCAAAATTCTCCCTCTATGCCAAATTTTTATTATTATCCATATTATAATATAGCTCTCAATGATTCGGATTCAATTCCTGATGAACAACGTTTAATGGCACAATTATTAAGAAATTATGATCCATCTGCTAGACCTGTATATAATGCATCGAATACAGTCAGTGTTGCTTTTGGCATTTCGTTGGCTCAACTAAGCGATATGGTACGTGATCAATAAAATATAAATGGATTAATAGACCGATCAGTTGGAACTTGATATATCTTTTCAAAGTTTATGCAAATAAAATAAGAGAAAAGAAAAAAGAAAAACAAACTAATATATTCTGAAGAAAAAAAAATGATTCTTTGTATTAGGATATTCTTTCCATTATAAATCTACATTAAATAAGAAATCTAATCCTATTTATATCTTATTTATAAAAAAAAGATAGATAAAAATAAATTAATAATTATTATTTATTTAAGGATGAAAAAAATCAAGTATTAACTACAAATATATGGCTTGAACAAGTTTGTTGAGATTTATTTTGAAATGAAAAGAAAAATTTTTGAATTTTCTTTTTTTTATCTAATAAAAAAAATCTAGGAATGGATTGATCAACGTTTAGTATGGAATGCATCTGATTTTAATGGTTTATCAACACTTCGTTTACCATGTTCAAAAATTTGGTTACCTGATATTGTTTTATATAATTCAGCTGATGATTACACACAAGGTTATTATCAAAGTAAAGCTATGGTACGTTATAATGGACATGTTTTTTGGCCACCACCAGCTAAATTTCGATCATCATGTAAAATTGATGTTACTTTTTTTCCATTTGATGGTAAAAGATTTTTTTTTTATTTTATATTAATTTTTATATTTTTAAAGATCAATTATGTAAATTAAAATTTGGTTCATGGTCATATGATGCAGCTCAACTTAATTTAACTAAACAACGTGAACATGTTGATATGTCCAATTATATTCGTTCAGGTGAATGGCATATCGTTCATATTGATATTAAACGTAATGATGTTACTTATCCATGTTGTCCAGGAATTTATTATCCTGATGTAACTATTTATGGTAAATTAAAAATTTTTTGTTGGTTTTTTTACAAAAAAAAAACAAACTTTATTTAGTTCATATACGTCGTCGTGTATTATATTATTTATTTAATATAATATTTCCTTGTATATGGCTTTCAGTTCTCTCACTTCTTGGATTTTGGCTTCCACCAGATTCAGGAGAAAAGATTACACTTGGTATTACTGTTCTTCTTGCTTTTTCTGTTTTTATGTTATTAATTGCGGAATCGATGCCAGCAACAAGTGAAATGGTTCCATTGATTGAAATTTATTTAACTATTGTTATGGCACTAACATCATTATCAATTGTACTTACTGTTTATGTACTACAATTACATCATTCTGGTCTTGTTGTTATACCTATTCCATATTCATTTAAATATTCATTAGTTAGACATATAGCACCGTTTATAGGAATGAAAAAAGTTGTTCAAATTTATGCACAAGAACATCATTTAATTGAAACAGATGAAGTTTATCGATGTTTCGCTAAACCACAATCAAAACCAATGGATAGTCCATTAATTAATAATAAAAAGAATTTTACTCATGTGAAGAAAAATATGAAATGTCGACAAGGTATATATGATCATTTTAATTAATTGATATGTTGTATAGATTTTATTTATATAGAAAAGTATATTAAAGAAATAAAATTTTCATAATAAATTTTTAGAATCTTAAATGAAACTAATTTTAGTGTATTTTACGTCCTTGAATTAAATAATCTATCGTATCTGTTTATGTCGGTTTCCTTCATTTAGTTACTTTTTAATTTATTCTATCTGACATTTTCATTTTTTTTTTCTTATATTCATTTGAAATTTATATTATCAAGAAAGAACAAATATAGTGAACCAATCTGTATTGTTTATAAGGACACAAGTAGCTTAAAAGCTATTTTTATCCTTTAATAGCAAAGGAAGTTTTCAACATTAATGATACACATACTAATCTTATGTCTGGAAGAGATGAATTAGAATGAACGTGCAAATAGTGATGTCACTCTATAAATTTGAAATTACGCCTACTAATATTATATGTTTGAATAAAAGAAATTATAAGTTTTTTTTCCTATGAGTATTAAAAGAAAAATAAACAATTCATCGTTTCTTTATATTTTCTTTTAGATAATACTCATCGAGAAGAACCTCAATATGATGATGATGATGACGACAATAATGAAGTAATAATGAGACAATTTTTGCCAAGTTCATCAGTATGTAATGGTGATATTCATTCAGCAACATCTAATAAACATCATCATCGTTCTCGTTCACGTGTTCCTCAAATCGTTCTTATTCCTCAAAAATCTCATCCATTATCATCATCACCACAAATAGATTCTCATTTTCGTTCACATTATCAATTATTTAATTCTAATATGTATTTACTTGAAAAACATTTAAAACATTTAATTGATAAACAAAAACATGAAGAAGATCGCAACGAAATTGTTAATGAATGGAAATTAATGGCACTTATTATGGATCGTTTATTGTTTTGGCTTTTTACATGTTTAACTGTTTTAAGTACAGTTTTATGTTTAATTATAATTCCATATTTAAAAAATAATGGTTATATACGAGCAATAGCAAAAATTTAATTATTGATATAAATCTACAGAATCATTAACAAATATTAATAAAGAAAAAATGAAAATATATCTTATTGGAACATCAGAATAAGAAAAATAATTGTTTTACTTGCTACAGAATCAATCAATGAGACATTGTTTTATTATGATAGTCTGTTTATTTTTTGACATTTATTGTAATGAGGTTTTCTATAATTTTGCTCTCTTCATTATTGGTACAGTCAATGTCATTTGTTTAAATAAAATAAATCTATTTTATACTTAAAATACTTATTCAATTGAATAGATTAGCAAAGCAAAAAAAGTAGTCTTATAGATAAATAATGAAATATAAAGTATTCAAAAATACGTTTTTATTTATATTACAGATAATGAAAAAGATACAATGAGTGTTTTATGCATATGATTTAACTATGAGAAATAAAAAAAGAGTTTATAATCGAATACAAGTAGTTACTTTTATTGAAAATTTGTTGGAACTTTAATATTGTTGTATTTTTCATTTAATAAAAAAAAATCGATAAACGTAAAAAATACTGACTTACATTTTAAATGAGCAATAAAATAATCTAAGTGAGCAATAAAATGATTTAAATGAGCAATATTGAAATTGAGCGATAAACAATTCAAATGAGCAATAATAGATTGAAGGAGCAATAATAAATCTGAATGACAAATAATTATTTTGAATGAGCAATATTTTGTTTAATTTAAACGTAAATTCTATATAAAAAATAACGTGGACTCATTAACGTTATGGTTTCCTTTCTTGCTATCATGTTATATAAATTACATATATACAACATACACATATATATATATTGAAACAACTCATATAATCAAACAATTTCACCAAAACGGATTCGCTGTGTGTTCAAACGACTAAGAAAAACCTTTTATTTTTATATTTATGTCTATTCATGATGGTCTACGTAATTTAAATTTGCATATGAATGAACAAAGACTAGTGCTAGTAGCAGATGGTTCTGAAGCTATTAGAAATGCATTTTCCAAAGTATTTGGACAAAATCATAGTATTGTTATGTACTGGGCAAACATACGGAAACACGTAGAAAAAAAGTTATGTTTAGTAGTAGATAAAAATTGACATAGTGAAAGTATGGATGATGTTAACACATTACAACTGTCGAAAAATAAAAAAAAAATGTTGAAATTGCTACAAAACTATTCTTGAGAAAATGAAAGAGCCAAGAAACATTTATTTAATATTTCTCAACTGCTTGGTAAGGATAAAAAAAACGGTTCGTATGAAGGTTTAGAATTATATGGCCCAAGCACAAATAATGCTCTCGAAGCAACCAATCGTGCTATAAAGGATAAAGATACAATAAGAGAACAATTAGTTTTATCAAGATTCGCAGTAGTTGTGTTTTCAATAGTCAACAAATGATTCAAAGAACGAAATTCTGCTCGTATCAATTCAAAGAAGTTCGAACATCATCCTTCGATTACATTATCGTATTGCATAGATGGATACTATTGGGCTAAATCAAACAAAGAAATTATAGCTGTTCCAAATGGTAATATAACAAAGTGTGATTTACCTTCTGCTGAAGCAACACCAATAACAAATAAAGAAATAGAACGTTGCAGATTCAACTCATTTGACACATACGAAGCTGTCTATTTCAGCATTTGGTGTGTATACTTGGCCAATAATCTCAGCTAATGGAGAAGTGCAACTTACACTTGCTTATCATTCCTGAAAAGACTACCTCTGTAAGCACATCGTTGGACTATCTATAAGACTAAAATATTGCAATGAGCCACCAGAGGCAAAAAAAAATATAGAAATTGGTACAGAAAGAAAGCGAGGCAGACCATCGGAAGCCAAAGAAGCTTTGGTCACATAGTAGTTTTTTTTTATTAAAATATAAATTTTTTCTTGTTCATATACAAATTTAGTACTGTAATTTAATACACTAATTATTATCCATTTCATAATAGAAAATTGTTCAATAATTATTGCTAATTCGTATATTTAATTATAGCCCACTTCAATACTTAAATTGTTCAAATAAATACTAGCCAAAAAAATTCAGCATCATGGTACTATACACAAAATAAAGTTCAACGGATCATACCTCATAGCATTCAACAACAGTGTACTCAAATCGATTAGAATCTTATTTTAAAAAAAAGCAAAATTATCTAATATCAAAAACAGCAGATATTAAACATTATTAGTTTTTATATTACAAATAAATCGTCTTTGATCTTTTAAATTTAGTATAAAGTCTATATAAAGAGGCATCTCTATAACAAGAGCGTTGTTTTTTTAGGACGCATTATGTAACTGATCCTTTCTTACATGGGCACACACAGTGAATATTCTAATTATTACACTATTCTTCTCTTTTCGCTGTTCTGGGAATAAGAGAGAGAAGTCTGATTCAACGTAACAAAGATGATAACTCATCTATACACGTTTAATTGTGTCGTCAGTAGTTAATAGTATAAACAGTCGTATAATTTCATATTTTCCTTTAACATTATTGGAAAATGGGATCGCATCATTATCTTTTATTTGATCAGAAAATTCTATTATTTAACGATTATGCTGATGGTACTGAATCGTCATAACGTAAATTATGTGATAAAAACAAGATGTCCATAGGTGCCGTGTATAATATTCTTTAACGAAACAACGAATACAAACACAATTTCTAATTAAATGTGAATAAAGGTGTCAAACGGGAACCACAAACTGACATTGTTTTTCTCATAGTTCATGATGCAACGGACAAAAAATATTCCACTCTCTGGATTCCTGATACAAGAAAAATTACAAGCAGTTGTCGAAGAAATTGAACTTTATTGTAAATAAGATAATAGAAAACAAAATTAGTTGAAAAAAAGATTCAAGTCAATAAAAATATAATGTCAGTACAATTGAGCTTCCGACAGCCAACAGAGAATATGTAAATATGACTACTGTTTAGAGCTCCGCTTGTGAAGAGCGTACTGATGATCAATATCTGTAAACACTATAGTGCAGACACCTTCGTAATATTGGCAATTTGGAAAAGTCTCGTTGGTGCTCATCCAACGGATGTTTTACTGTATTTGTAGAAAAATATTCCAGATTGCTCATTTGGCAAAGTGCAAATGTTCGAAATGGTTAGAAGAACGATTTTTAATAGATGAATTGAACAAGTACATGAGCACGCGAATAAGTAGCACGATCTACTACTTTTGGTATATCTTAAGTAGAGATGCAGAATCTGCTGTAAAAAAAGAAAACTTTCTTCAAACACTAAAATTCTTTTGTCAAGTTTCTTAAGAAGTAAGTCTGAGGTGGAGGAAGAAGGTAGATAAGAATAGCAAGGAAAAAATGGTACAAATATGTGTTACCAACCGGCAAAGACGCTGGAGAGAGAATCACAATAGAGCTACTCAAAACAAATAGCGTGATTTACAAAAAACTCATTGAATTGATCAATGATTGACTTTGATTGATGCCGTCCTTGCCCAGGTCAACGAATACAGAGTCCGTACACGTGTTTAAACGGTCATATACGTTCATAATACGATCGTATACCACCGTACTTTGCTTTTCCGTAACATACGATTAATCACTATTTTAAGCCGAATATGAGCAAAAACACCGAAGTCGCAGCAATTGTTATCACATGGGCGAATATCTTGAAATTAATTTTAATCGATGAATTAGACTACAACCAATTGTTTGAAGGTCTTTGAAATAATATCAATAATAATTATAAATATCGATATATTTTTACTAATATACTGTATCAATTTCAATACAAGAAGACTAAACTCATTTTTCCCGAATTGTACTTATACGAAATGATGGATTATATTTGTGACTTATTTTATAAGCAGTTCATAATCAAGTTGATTTAGACAAAAAAATCTCTACATTACCTCTCTTTCAGATCCATATAACCAGATGCTGTGATGAAATGACAAATAGCATATTTAGTAGCGGAAATAATATTCTTACAATGAGTATGTCTTTTACAAATATACAAACAAAATTTATAATTTCTTTCAATCGCCTAATTTCGAAGAAGATTACTGAAATAGCTATTGATCTACTAACTGATGGGAATATCTCATCTCACCATTTCTATAGCAAATTTGTTGATGCAGTTGTTCACGAGTAGCGCTCATCTAAAGACTAGCTCAGCTCTTTCTCGTAGAAATCGTGTTTCTAAACTACCGTCAAGCTATTCATTTATAAAATTAAAAATAACTGAAGTCAGATTCAACTTCCTGAGCATTAACTGCCTTTGACCAAACCTCATAAAAACAAATATTTTTTTGTTAAAAACTTGTCGTTTATTTAAAAAATTGAGCTGCAAAAAATTTTTAGAAAACAGGCTTCAGATTTGAATTCCTCGACCCCGATTACCCGTTGCTCAAGTTTTATAGAAAATATTAATAGAATGTTTTTTTGACCTTGTGCGGACATACAAGCAAACAAACAATTTATGTTTCTAAGATTCTTCTCTACGAGAAAGAGAATATCATATGAAAAATTAGGACTATAGAGAAAATATGTGCATAAAAAAACTAGATATAGCTAAAAACCTTATATTATATTTTCGTTATTTCGATTTTCCATTTTGCCTATTTTTTTTTTATATCACTGTTTAGCACCCTCTCGTCTCATCAATTCTCTCCTGTTTGATCCACAGCGTTTTGTTTATGCAGAGAGCGGCATCTATTAATTTTTCTGAAAAATGCAAGCTTAATATTTTTCAGACATGTTTGTTTAATTTTTTTGATTCTGAATATATATATGTCTTCATTTTTTTCCACGCTTCGAAAAAATCTTCACACAGCGCGTTTCGAAAAAACCAGTGAAATGAAAAGTAGCCGTCTTCGATGCGTCAGTCAAAGGAAAAGATTATTTAAAAATAATTCATTACAATCTATCAAAATAGCATTCAATAATAATCTATTATAATATATATTGGAAACCAATGCATAGCGAATACGGAAGATAAGTATTAATGAAGAAAATACTATTGGTATATGAGACCTATTGATTTATTTGTTTCAAACAGGTAAACAAACTATGTATGAACTGATTAATAATAAATAAATATTTCTTAGAAGTTTGGTGTTTAGTATAAAGCAAGCACTATAATATATGTGCTTTCTATTAATGAATAGATAATTGATTAATAGCAGATTTTGACCAATTAGGTTTATTATAATGAAATAATGAGAAAACTATTCGCTTGCATTCATACTTTTTGTATTTACTCGATTGAAAAAGAGATAATTCGAAGTGTCCAATATTAGTCATATTATTTTTCTGATTATTATCTCTGTCCTGTCTCTTTTTTTTCTTTTATAAGAAAAATATTTAAAAAAATGATAATATTTTGTTGAATTTGTTTAGCATTGTTCTGTTTATTATTATATGCATTAACATTAAAAGTTCGTGTTGACTTGTCCAATACAAATAGTTATTATATATTTATATATGTCTACAATTCGTTCACTTCCATTGACTAAATCATCTTACATTCATTTATATTTTCAAGCCAATAAAAATCTTTATCTTGAGGATGGTCGTCACCATAAAAAAACTCATCCTTATGATAAGTTTCAAACTGGTTTAACAACAATATTTTTTACATATACTACTATTACTAACTACGCTAAACGAAATAAAAATTATCCTGAACAACGGCAAGAACAAAAACATAATAGTATTCATTTTAAATTTTTAGACCCTAATAGTAATAATAACCTTAATAATATATTCTGTTCACACATTAATCATATACTATTGTTAATAACTATTGATACATTTCAATGTCTACCACGTAAAAAAAGATTGAACAAGTGAAGATATGGAGCAACAAAAAAACCGAATATCACTAATTAATTATCGAATATAAAAAAATGTTATGAAAACGACAACAATATGCAAACTGGTAAAACTTTGTTCATATTAAATGATTTCAATGGATTAATATTAGTACATTCATTTTGTATATATATACGATCAGAAAAGGTAACTTCTTATGAAACAGAGATAAGAGTATAATTTAAATTCGACTTTGAGTGCGGTCATATGTTTCGTTTTTTAAAAGGAACAACAAATGGAGTAAAATAAAAAATTACTAGCTCATTTTATCCTTTTTTTTTATAGGCACTTATGATACTGCTATTTTCGGACCGAATTTTACTATTCAACATTGTCGTAATTTAATTTAACGTGTATGACAATTATCCTTAAAAAAAACGATTAAAAAATACTTTTTGATCGGCTTCGACAATCATATGATATTTTGTGTCATGTATCACAAACAAGACATCATCAATTTAGGAAAAAGAAACTGAATTCTTTATCAAAAAGAATGTGCGCAGTGAACGTTAACCGGTGCACGCTCTATCTCATTATCATCCACATTATTTCAAAACATAGTGGCATCCGTACTTCATTCGAATAAGTTTTCTATCTCAGGTAAATAATAATAGTTTTATTTTACAATATATAGAAACTAAGGTGCTTAATTTAGTACTAAAATTCGTACCATCTATCTTAAAGAAAATGATAGGACAGAAGCCACCTATAGTAACAACATTTTGTGAACGAATAAAAGAAAAAATAAGAAAAACAATTGTAACAGCATCGCTAAGAGATCATACTTTAGAATCTACCATAAAATTCTTTTATAAAATCCAAAACGAAAAAAAAATCAGTTTTTGACAAACAAACAAATCTAAAATTTTTCATCCAGATACTTGAGAAAGTTTTATAAAAAAAAATCAGCAGTATACAACTAAAAGTAATGCTTATATCGAAGTACCCACACTCCCATTGAAAGAGATTATAGAAATAAAAACATAGAATTCTCCATGCGACTTAGTTACAAGTAAACAAATGTTGTAACATACGTTAGATAGATTAAGACTTTCTCTCATTGAATCAAAGCTATCTCATCTGTATTATAATCCGAAAGATCATAAAATTGATGAACCATTTAGATCTATAGTGAGCGAAATAAAATCTTCATTAGTAACATGATTCGAATTGCTTAAACAAGAGCATGCGCTCTCTCGTCAATAAAAATACTCTATATTTGCTTTCTCACTCTATAACTAATCTTGAACATTTAAAAAGAATTCAAAATGACACCTGAAACAAATATATAAATGTTTGACATTATAGATTTATACACAACGATTCTTTAAAAAGAGGCAATGGTTATTGCATGCAGGAAGATAAATATATGAAAAGTCTGTGGTTTATTTATTAACATGATAGACGCTCTATTTCTGCATGCATTGAAAAATTCATACTTTATTCTTCAACTGCCAGGAATAGAACCAAAATTTTATAAATAAATTGGAGAAGCAGCAATGGGATGATGCTTGTATGCACAAAAGTATTAGCTGATCTATACACAAGAAAATGAGAAAGTGCAATCGTAGAGTGGCAGCATTGGTATGTAGAACTTTATTTACGATTTATAAATGATGTTTCTCTCATCAGCTAAAATATTATCAAAACATATGGATCACATGAAAAGAATGATAAACAGTTAATTATCTACATGCAACGACAGTGATACTGGTATCTACATTTATGACGAGAATTTTTCAAAACATAGCAATACAATCATATGTGCTTCCATGTCATTTATCACATCTTCGCTGTGGTAGTAGAAATAAAACGTAAACATTTGCTTTACGAAAAGGACATATATTCTCATCCAAAAATACCTTCGATGTGAACCTGATAAAATTGGAATTAGACTTGTATTAAACAAATATTTATTAGTGTTTGTAGACAAGCAAATAAAACACTGCTTTTAAAATTTAATAAGAAGAAAAACATTGAATATAGTTTTTCGAAAAGAGTATTTAAAACTTAAAAGTTTATTACTAAATACAGTATAAAATGAAAAGAAAGAAAGAAAACTCAATTTCAATAATGAGATATATACATATATTAATTTAGTGATGTATTTGGTTGTATTGGTCAACTTATCAATCCGTAATAAGTACTCAGCTTTGAGATTTACCTATAGTAGAAGTTTGAAAGCGAATGATTGTACTCGCAATGAGATATGCTTGACACAATCGAAGATGAAGCAATTTTTTTTCCAACGGTTTGCATAGAAATTTATCAAATACTTGCTATTATAACCTATGTAAAAACTAGTTAAATCTCGGATCATCTTTTGAGCAACTTTTATGGGAGTCGATCATGGCTTACATGGAATGGTTCATGTAAAAAAAAAAGATGAAATAGAATAAAAGAAAATCATTGATTGTCAAGTATAAAGATATCTACTTTATGATAAAATCCAGATGCCCAAAAGTCAATTTTCTCTATCTATAGTATTTAAATTATTAAAACTAAAAATAATCTTTGATGGCATACTAAACTATTAAAGATTTGTGTAGCTGTTTAACCTGTATGGTAGCTATGGCATAATTTTATTTGTAATGCCCATTTTAGTAATTGATTGTTTTACTGAAATTGTCTCTTATGTCTGTCATTGAATGTAAAGATCATCGGGGGTTCACTCGTTGTTTCATTTGACCTGAAAATTTGACGTTGAAAATTAATATAAAAATACTCTTGATCTGAGTGAACGGTCAAGTTAGTATCGAGTTTAAAATGTCGTCTTGTCGATAGATCAACATTCGGATAGAGTCCTTTACTGTCATTTCTCATTGGTATATGATCAATCGATGCATATCCATACATATCGTACACATAGATTTGCTGTGCCTGTGCTGTCCATTGCACATCAGCTGGATCTAAATGCGAGCAAGTAAAGTTCCATGTAAGTAAAGTTGACGTGAATATATTATTAGGCAAAAGTTCGTAAGTAATTTGTTCAAAAGTAATTATAGTAGTTAAATCTGTTTCATGTTTTCGATATATTCTTGGTTTACCACCTGAGAATGATTCTGGAAGGATATCATCAAGTGGAACTTGTTGTTGAGTAAACAAGGGTGGTGACGGTGTTGATGATAAGGGAAGAATAATAGGCAAATCAATGAAAGTAGCTGATGGATTGAGAAAGAGTGATGTATTCATGACAAATGGAGATGGCCAATAAGTTGGAAACATGGCATTCGAAATAGCAACCCGAATGCGATGACCAGTGAAAAAAGTCCATGTAGTGAAACGAAGCTGAATAGTAATCGTATACGGATAGTTCGGTTCAAAATTGGCTGGTGATGTTTGTCTCTGAGCTCCGTTTAGTGCACCAGTAGTCACAAGCCACACTTGACCATCGATGTCCACATCTTCGAATCGTACAATCCAGTGAGCCAATGGAGCTGTAGCACTCACCTATATCGATAGAAAAAATTAATGAAGAGAGCGTTTGCAAAAATTTCAATATTTAGTTTAATATAGACTTTTACATGATCTAATCTTTTTTTCATCTTGAAGAAGCAATAGTATAAATAATGCATAAATTAGTTTAATCCATCTTTTGACTATGAGTAAGGCTCAATAAAACTAATAAAATTTTACAAACGTTCGGGTTCGTAACTTGTTCATCATGAATCATGACTATTTCATTGAAATTATAGCCTTTCTGTAGGGATATGTCAAAAAAAAAGATTACATAGTTTAAGTCTAAAATTTTGCTTTACTTTTGGTCGAATAATCCTAGCAATAATCTGAAAATTTCAACTCTATGCAATGTGGCTTCTTTGAGTTCCAAATCTTTCCAAAAATAGTTGCTTGTTACTCATGGGAGACTAAAGCCCTACTCACTTGAATAAACAGTAACTCGAGAAAAACACATTGCTTAGAGTTGAGGTTTTTAGAATATTATTACGACTATTCAATCTAAATTTAAGCAAATTTTCAAACCTAAATTATGTAATTCTTTTTTTTAAACAATGGGTTCGAACTTTTGTGGAAGTCTATTAGTGCCATTGAGTCATATTCCTAGCCAAAATATGAAGAAAATTAGCATTTAACATGCAGATAGATTCCTTCGTACAATTTCAATAATTATACTACTCAAGTTAGCAAATGATTTTTCGAATACCTGAAGTGAAACGTTGATAAAACCAATAAGTTCAATTGTTTTCTCAATTGGATTACTTTCATAGACGAGACAATATTCATCAAAAGATCGCTGATCGCCCGTCAAACCACCCAACCACAAACCGCCTTCGAAACCAATCCATGGTCTATATGCGAGTTCATCAACATAATTATCGCCTCTTCTTTCTTCTACAGCTGATAATGAGTGCTCAGTCAATATTCCACCTTTAATCATGTACAAACGTCGCGTCTGTTGTCGAGGGATAGGCCATTGAGGTTCATATCGATAGGTACCTGTAGTAAGACTTGTTCGAATAAATAATGTGATATCAGGTTCGTTTAAAATATCTTTATTCTTCTGATCATCTTTGAGCCAATAATTGAACCATCGAATCATTTCAGCTTTGCTATCAAAACCAGGACCCGGATGTCGATTCGCATATTCAGGCATTGCATGAACAAATGGACCAACAACGACCTTGACCTTTGGTGATATTTTTCGTATATGTTCATATATATTGATAGCAACATCTTTGTAGCTAGAATATATCAATTGATAGAAACTGAAAGGTCTTTAATCTATAAAATTTACGGATCATAAAGACCTCCAATAAGATACACAGGCAAAGTAAGATTATCATAGGCATATTTGATCGAATGTTTTCTCCAAAATGAATCATCCAATTGATGTTCGAGATAGACATCGGCCCAAGGTCTTCTTGTAAATCGTTCTTTAATCCATTGTTCATTCATAGCATAAATAGGTGTAGCTGGCAATGCATTTGCATGATCAATTGAAATTATATAATGATCTTGATGTATGATACCATCTGGATAATGAATATCGTTTTTGTACAAATCATCCGAAGCATGTGCAACAAACACTGCTCGAAGAGCTGGTGATCGTCGTAATGTAGCCATCATCAAAGAATTAAATGCAGACCAACTTAGACCATACATACCTACACGACCATTCGAATGAGGATAATCAGCGAGTTGTTTAATTACATGTTCACAGTCATTCAATTCTTGTGTTGTGTATTCATACTCAATAAGAATACCTTCAGATGAACCCGTACCACGAATATCAACTTGGACCATCTCAAAGAAAATAGGCAAATATATTTAATTTTTATGAGACAATAATCTATTTACAATAAAACCTCGTCGTGCCAGATAGAAAATATTCGGTTGATCAGAATTAAAAGAATTATCATCTTTTCGATAGGGTTTATACTCGAATAAAACTGGAAATTTTTCATCATTATATTTTGCAATAGGCGTAGTAACTGTAGCTGATAGGCGAACATCATCAGACATTAAAAACCATACATTTTCTGTTGTAAATGTATACATATTTAGATCTGTAGCTATTGAATGTTGTATTCTCAACAAAAACATGAGAATGAAGGTAAGATGAATACAATATAACATGAGAATATTAATCAAATATAATTAGAAGAATGCAAAAAGAATTGACTTGTAGCGATTGTGAAGACTGAATATTGTTATTTATCTATTTTTTTTTCTTTCCTTTTTTACCTTTGAGATATAGATGTAACTTAAGAATACAACTGATAATCGTGCAGAACAAATGTTATAAATGATCAACATTTAAATCTCAAAGTATCTTAAAATCAAAAAATATATAAAAGTACGATGATCAAATAGCTGACATGATAATGACATATTTCTCTTTGTTCTACGTTGTCTTTTGTATTAGTTTAAATCATAGATGACAAGGTGAGAGTGAATATGTTGATTATAAAGCGTATGAGTAAATATTTACTTATTCGTGTAGAGACACCGATTGCAGTATACTTTTTGGATATCGATAGCGATATATTTTCTGAAAAGATACTTGTGTAAGCACATACATCAATGATTTTATTGAGAAAATTTCAAAGAGATACTTTAATCTTACTTTATATAATGAATTACATAGAAAATTTATCAATGCACTTAAGTGAAAATTCAATTGAAAGAATTTACGACTACCACGTGTCATTCATAGCATTAGTTTCAAAAAACTTTTCTAATTTAAAGGGCAATCATCTAATCCGAGGTCATAGGTACGCAAGTGTTTGCAAAAATATTTAGAAACCTTCTTCCACAGACATCTTCTATACAGGTGCTCTTCGAATCGTTTTATAGTGTGATAGATAGCCCACGAAGAGTTCTATACAAACAGTATAATTTTATAATCTTTTGATTGATTTATAAAAGTATTGAAGAAAGAAATTACACCTTTATATATTCAATGTGTAGTACGTCTATCGAAAAATGATCCCTCAAAAACACATTTTTGTAGCCACTTACAATAGTAGAGAAAAAAAATGTTCTAAGAAAAAGCAAACTTTTTTTCAAATTTTTTTTGCAAACACCTGTAGTTTAATGGCGGTTGATATTTTTGTTTTCTAAATAATCGATCGACGTGTATTTTTAGAATTAAAAAAGAAAAATAGTGTAGTAATACGATTGGACGAAATTAAGTGAATAATTAGCTTAATTATTCCTAAAAAAAACATTTTTAAATAATGAATATCTTTTATTGAAAATTAAATAGCATAATTAAAGAGATAATTATGTTTCTGTTTTTATTAATTTTGCTTATTTTTTTTGTCATATTTATTCTGATTAAGACGGTACGTTCCACTTTAATTTTTAAAATAATATCTATTTCAAGAGAGATCTAAAACTATTTTTATCTGTTGTCTACGCTAGTTGCTTTGCATGAAACATTTTTGACATATTGCTTTCAAGAATGGTTGTGTATAAAATTTCGCGTTTGCAATCCACACAAGAAAAAGGTTCAGAAAAAGCCTTCCACACTAATCGCTAATGGAGAAAGCTTTGTAGAAAATATTCAAAACTTTTTTCTATTCTCAAACTGTATAGGAAGCCCGATAGAAACGATAGGGGCCTTCTATCTTTCTACGTAATCATGAAAAGTTTCATAAGAACACAACGGAATTTTTCACTGCATTATTTAAAGACGAAAACCGTGCTTTTTACAAGGAACTATCTAAAGTTCTGTACAAATCATGGAAAAGCATTTCTTATTCTGCTAAACCATACAGAGCTTATTACAGAAGATACAGTACCTATTTTTCATCCAATGGAGATATAATGATTCCGGGTGAGAAGTGCGAAACTCTTTCCTATTTCTTTTAATCTTCAAGAGATTTCGTATCGGAAATACTAAACCTATGGAATTTTTCTGAAAGAAAAAAGAGTTAATACGAAAAATCTACTTTTTTTTTAGAGTCTGCGTTTAGTCAGGATTTAACTTTGCCTTCATCACGATTAGATTTTCCATCTAGAATGACTTCTCCAGAGAGAGATTTTCAGGAATAAATAGTTAGTCCAATATAATGAAATAAACGTTTATCTCATTAAAATCTTTACCCATAATAAAATAATATTGGTTATATTCTGAATCACATGAGAGCCGGTTCAATTTTCCTTTCTGAAAATCATATTTCTTCAAAATCATAAATAAGCTTATAAATCGATTTTTCAACTGAAATTCAGAAAAGGTCATATTAAAACATTATATTGTCAAAATGTTTCAATGGTTTCTTGTAACAAATATAGCAGATAAAATCAGCTGGTACCATCTGTTGTGCCTAGATAGTTCTGCCCCGCTTTTTTTGAATACCCTACGTGTTCATAATAATCTTTAAAGAAACCGCAAAAGATCTTGGACAATACAATAGTAGGGTTCAAGTTTTCTTCCATAAGTTTGTTGAAATTGTGTCATTTTGCGAACAACCATAATGTGCTTTTAACAATTTTGTCGTGAAAATGCTTGTGATCAGTTTGCAACAGCAACTTTTTGCAATTGCATTTCTCATTATTGTTCCACCATTTTTAGGGCGAATGTCAAGCATATTGTTATATGTACCATTTTGAATCACATCCAGTTTGAGCTACTTCCTAAAAGTAGTTTTCAATGTAAACGGAGCGTAAAATTCTGGAAATTTTCTGAATCTGACACTGAGACGTTTTCATAACACTCGTACTGACAAATCTTATTTCCGATGTACTTGGATTTGATATAAAATGTGTTATAGATGCTATATGAAATCACAACGTCACACCTCGAGACAACATTTTTATAAAGTTCATAAATTAAGTTTTAGAGTTTCGATTTTTGATAGAATGCTACCTTTTAGCAAGAAGCATAGATGACACACATTTTCATCTTTTACCATTCAAGGCAATCTCTAATAGATACAACGTTATTATGTCTTCACCTATCTTATTAGTTTTTTTAAAAGTTATGAACATAAAACAGTGTTTTCTGACTTAAGTGTAAAAGATATGTACTACCATACATTCATACAATTTAAATAAATCAATTTTCTTCTTAGATCGATACTCCAAACTGAATTCACGACAATCGACAACATAGTTTTCTATGCATTAATTATTCACAAAAGTCTCAAGAATGAATATAATTTATTTACAATTGTCTATGATCTTCTATTTAATACCAAGAGCAACCGCTCCAAGCCAAACTATATGCGATGCTAATGCCACTGATGTTCGTACTAATCCAACACGATACACTCTTTGATCTTTGTTGTTTTGGGCATTACGGCAAAGAATCTCTTCAGCGGATGGATCGGGTTCCCCAACTGACATAGCTTCTCTGTTACTATCTGTTGCAGAAGTAACAAGATCAATGGAAAGACCAAAATGATCACTTGGAAAAAGATAATTGCCAGATTTGATAGGTTCATTTGCCCATATAGCACAAGGTGTTATAGCGTCCGCAGGAAATCCACGAGAAAAAAGAATTCGATCAAGTCGCATTTGTCTACGTTCTCCAGGAATATAATAAGGTATTAGATTATTTTTTATTGCATCAAATGTATAACCTTCATTTCCATCATTGAATGGATAAATATTAGAAAAATGTGTTTGTGCTCATGCATCAATGAATTGATTATCAACGACTACTGCATCTTCAAATTGATAATGAAGATTTAGATCACCCATAATAACAAATGGAAATCCAAGTGGTTGTAATACATCAATGATATCATGTATTTGTTGCGTTCGTAATTGAGCATTTTTTGGTGTCTGATATGCAGTAGTATGATGTGAACAAAAATAAGCATAAGTTTTTAAATTACCATCAAGTTGTACTTTTACAACAACGGCTTCACGAATACTACTCGAGACAGAAATTGCGAATACTTCAAGCAATGGTAATTTACTTAAAATGATACATCCATGAGGAGAAAGAAGGCCATTAATACAACCTTTAGATTTAGAAGTATCATTGTTATTCTTCTCATCAAATGACTCTGTAATAAAATAGTTTTCACGAATGAACGGACACTGTTGTAATTGTTGTAATGCAGTAGTAGTGACTTCATTTAAGCCAATAATAGTAGGATTAAGATTGGCGATACCATTACAAAACCATTCAAATCTTTCAGTACTTCGTATAGCCATTTCAATGAACCATGGAAAACAATCCGCTAATATATTAAATGTAGCCACACGAACTATTTCATTAACGGTTAGCATAGTATTCTGTGGATTTGTGACAAACGATTCTGATTCAAATTCAAGACTAGAAGATGTAGTAATGGCTGTCCATTGTGTGCCATCCCATCGAAAACTGTTTAATTCACGTCGAGACATGTTCATATATCTGTCTTTACTCTGAAGTTCAGAAAAAAATACTAAGAAAATAACATGATCATATTAATGAATTTATGACAATATCTTCAATTTTTCATTATTATATCTAATTGTTTTGTTTCTAATGTACCGTATCTCAATACTAAATATTTGTCTCAGTGCCTCTTTCTCACAATTACTTGAACGATCTATCTCTGATGCACATATTTGTAAAACAGAAGATGTTATGTCGAAAGCTTATTGACATTCCTTTCTCTTTTGTTTGTGAGTAAATGTTGCACTCTCACTAAAGTCAATTTTGACAACATTGGATTCGTGAATTAGTCAGAGAAGATTCATTCTGTATATAATATAGTATTAAAAATTTCACGTTCAGTAACGTACAAATCAGAAAACTATACTTAACTGCTCGTCAAGACAATAATTTTCTGTATATTTCAGAAGGAACACTTTAATGATATGACAACATGCACAATTTTTTTTAATTTTTGTGCAATAACTACATACGCAGGCACTTTCTTTCTTTTTCCTTTCTTTAGTTAAATAGACCAGTATGAATCAGTGAGTACATACTTGTATAAAAACAAAACGTGTAAAGATGTCGCAAAAAGAAGGTTTTAATTAAAGATACATTGAATAAGACGAAAGTACCACGACATCGCCAGCATACAACTCCATTATTCTTTACCAAATACATTGAACTTTAAAATATTCAGTTATATATAAAGACTGGTATTTTATTGAGAGACAATAATCATCAAGTTAGTGTATTTTCCAGATTTTCTTGAAATAAACAACTTGCTTATTCAGCCTATTACGGTCGATCTATTGAAAGACTAATTTTTATCATAAAATTTCTCGTGGTATTTTTATTTAAAATCAAGTTAAATGAATTGCTCAACAAACGCATATATTGTAGAACTGTAAGCTTTATGACTTGAAGCATGTACAAAAATTTTGTTATAGAAAAAAGTTTTAGAAAAAGGATTTCGAATCAAAAATAAAAGTCAATATCAATTATGTATGTAGCAGCATGTCTTATGATTATTTCAGGTTAAATGAAGAATCGATGGATAAATTGATTGAACAATCTCAAATAATATCTTTGGGATATAATGTATTCCGTAAAAAGAATCACTACCAAATGGTTTCTCAATGGGTAATAGTCGACTTAAGCGATAGTACCATCGTAATGGACTTGTATAGAATTGCACCATGTTATGATTTCTGACATTTGCAAAACAGCTAGCAGCAATACCATTCACTAATACAGTTCCTAAGATAAAAGGCAAAAAGTATAAGTTTTATTCACTTAAATGAATATAGTGTTACCAGAGGTAGTGAATGGGGCATAATATCCAGTTTTCATTTCCATTGTTATATTGATGACAGGTGATGAATACACTTGACCATTCGAAACAACAAGAAATAAATCACCCAGCTTGATATTTTTGGCTGGTTTATATTCAACTTCATCGTTATATGTGACACTTCGTATTAAATGAAGTCCAGTTAGACTCACTTTGTGTCCAGATGCAGTAACAATAGTAAAAAACATTGCTATAAAGAAAATAGAAAAATATTAAACTGAATGACTATCTGTATAAGTAATATAACCTGATGAGAGTTGATTTTGATCAAACATCATCATCATTTCAGTGTTAACAATTGTATTTCCATCAATCGTAAGTAATTGATGACCAGATCGAAGTTCTTTAATTGGAATTTGTTGCCCATTAACTAATGTAGCCAATGTATCTCGTGAAAAACAGGCACTTGCTGAAGCAGCAGCTGCTGCTGCACATTTGGGTGAGGGTGATTCCGCTAAATAGGAAAGAAGGAGGATTCTTCATATTAATCAGTTACAATCAAACTATAACAATTAAAATAGAATAGGGAAATAGAAGATACTGATTCATTGTATGTATACATATGTGTATCAAGATTTTTCATGACGAAGAATGATAACTATGAGTGTATTGAAATGTCTCTCAAAATATGAAAACTAACTCACCTTTACCGTCACTATTAGAAGTTTCATCATTCGTAGAAGTTGGTGCTGCAGTAATACTTGATATAATGACAAGAACAATAGTGAGATATGAAATGAATTTGCCGAAACTAAGCATGCCTATGAATCCAATTCAATCTAAAAGAAAACACCATACAGAGCTGCTTGAGCATCAATTTATATAGTAGGAGAGAGTGTAAAGATGTAATAGGAGTGATTAGAAAAAACATCCATCACCATAGCAATGTGATTTACAACATAAAAATAATAAACAAAACTTGACAACTGTAATGTTTTTTTTCCAATTTCATTTCCAGACTTCTTCTAAAGATTGAAGGAAGAAAGAGAAAAGATTGTACTGACACTGCGAACATTTTTGTTTTATTAGTTATACATTACATACACTTCCCATTAATCATATATCTTTATTCTTTCAATGACCTGACAATGATGAATATGAATATATTCATGTTGTATAAATATTTATTGTTACTGCTGTCACAAGCATGCCATTCTGTGCAGTTATTTTCTTAACTGTTATTGTCAACTTTGAAACTTTTTTAAAAATCTCAACGTAAATGAAAAAATTTGAACATATATTTTCAATTCTATAAATATTAATACTCTAAATTACAAAAAAATGAGTTCTGTATCATAAAAGAAGAATAGTATATTAGATAGTACAATACAATTTCAGACACTAATTCAAAATAGGTTATATTCGTTTGCCTTATTCATAAAATATTCAATAGCCTTACATCAACACAAAAATTCCTCATATTTCAAAGTTCAGTGGTATAAATTATGCTTCATTCCACTGGAAGAAAAAATTTTATTTCCGATCATTGACATTTTTCTTTCATATATTTGTTTAACGTATATTTATTTAAAAACAAAAAAAGAAAATTCCAACTTTATTCCTTCAATAAACAAAAAATACTTTCTTTTGTTCTCAATATTTACATCAATACTTTTTTCATTTCAAAGCAATATACATCAATTTAGTGCATCTTTTTATTAGTTCACCACATTTACTTCAAGAAAATAAACTTCTCTTTTCTTCTAATGAAATAAGTTTTTCAATAATACAACATATTTATCAATCAATGGGTAGTAGTACATCATGTTATTATTCCTCGTCGAATACAGGCTATAATGGATGCACATCCAACTATCTAAACAATTCAGTACTTAGTGCGGGTGCCATTGCTGGCATTGTAATCGGCTGTTTATTAGGCATAGCTGTCATCATTTTTCTTCTGACAATTACATACATATTATTAAAGAGGAATAACCTTTCATCGAATCACCAACAACATTTAAATATGAACGCATATCGACAATCATCACAAACATTTGATTCTCATTCCCCATCCAAACCATCATCATTCCCCGATGAATTTGTGTATCATACCCAATATGAAAATGCTTGAATTTTAAATTTAATAATATAAAAATATGACAAAAAAAGATTTAAAATATACGCTTAAACCATTCGAGAATAGTAAGCGTATTTTGGCAAAAACTGAGTTAAATATAAGAATGAAAGAATAATAAATCTTTCAATATATTTTTTAAAAATATAGTACACAATGACAACGCTGTCATATTAATAAATGAATGAGAATATCTTTTCGACATTTGTAATCGACTACAAATTAATCAATAAAACATGACAGAAGCGTTAAGACACAAATATCTATCATATTCTATAGAATGGTGGTAAAATTTCGCTTTTTATTGTAATTGATTCTCACAAAAAAAACTGAAACTTATATTCTAAACAAATGAATCAGATTGGGATGCAAGATTATAAACAATTGTTTGAATTGAGTCGGGCAACAATGTTAATGTGAGATAACCATAATTAGGATCAAATATCGGTACACTTTGTGTATGTGTTCGATCATGATTTAAAGCTGCAATTATCGATTGATTATTTCAAGTTATAAAACAAATCATTTTTAATGGTTAAATTAATACCGATAATTTTTCTTCTTTTAATACTTTCATATTGAAATGTATAGAATTACGAGGAATAAACTTTGAAAAGTGACTCATCGCATAATACGTAGGATTTTTATAGAAAACACTTCTATTTGTTCTATTTGCAATAATCGATGAATCAACAAAATTTCGAACATGATTCGGTCCACCTTCTAAATCTAACACAATATTCCAATCAGTCCAACCAGAAGCTCCAACTAGTAAATCACCGATAATGGATAAAGCATAGTGTATTCCAGGTTTTCACATTCCTAATCTAGGTCCTTTATTAATTTTCATATATCCTTCACAAGCTTCTGATGAAAAATAAAAAAAAATTGTGGATATTCTAATTTTGTAATAAAAATTTCATACAAATCAGGAGGTGCCATGTCTTCAGTTGCATACCAATGAACAACAATTCCATTGATATATTGAATAATACTTGTATTATGTTTACTTATTTTATCAATTTTTGAAAAAAGTAATACGATATCATCATTATATGTCATAATTTTTTCTTAGTTCAGATCTTAAATCTACTCGAATAAAATCTGCTAATTGTTCTGTTGTATAAAATAATCCTGCAAAATCTTTTACTTGACTATATTCATTATGTGTAGTAATTTCCCACATTAAAATTCCTTCTAATCCATAAACTTCAATAAATTTACTAAAATAACGAGCCCAAGTCTAATGATATTTATCACCTAGTATACTATTTAACGTTTCAACAGAATTACTAACATTTTTTAACCAATCCGATGGGCTCCATGACAAACCCAAAAAATAAATCTTTTCATTACTCATAGCAATAGCAAATTTAATAAATGGAATTTTATAAGGTAAATCCATAGAAATAGAAAAATGATCTAATTAAAAATCATTCCACACTGAATCATATCTATAATAATACGTATTAAAATCACAACCAGCCATAGGAATACGTCCAGTATTGTATTGCAAACCTTCCTCACCATAATATTGTGCTAATAATTTTTCTTTAAATTTTCCAATAATCGATGAGCAACTATACTAGATGTATCAGTAAATGCTCCACCGAAACCGATAATTGTTTGATATGTTACTGTATAGTTAATTTGTAATAAAGTAGTTATATCAAAATTCATTTGTATTTGAAATTGTAAATTAGTTAATCTCGTTATGCGATGAGTTTCAGCATGTTTTTGAAGTACTTTCATATAGTGCTGCTTGTGAATTTAGTATGATTTCTAATGAACTTATGACATCACAATAATCTTCTGTACATTGACAAACATAACCATATTCAAGTTTTACAATATTACATGAAGATTGTGTTTTCAAACAATCAAACCATAAAACAATAAAGATAATAATATAATTGAATATTAAACGATATGTAAAATCTAGAAGTTTATATTAGTAATATGACTTGTTGTAAATCAAAATTGATCGTTAGCAATATGTCTCTGGTTTATGATTAGAAAGACAGCTATTGTATGTTTCAACTATATTACAATATACAGACAAAATTAATAAAATTGTCTCAAATAGGTCCTTATAATTCTTAGAATTTTTTTGGTAAATTATTTAAAATAATATTAAAAAATTGTAAATCATGTTTATGTACTATAATTATCTTACGAGGGAAGGTATCCAAGTGTGATGCGCCGTTTAGAATCGAGTATATACCGGTTTGTAGAGCTCGATGAGCTAATTATTGTGGCATATAGCGTTTTTCACCATGGAGCTTTGAATCAAAGTAAATCAGCTAAATCTACATATGGGAAAGTATATATGAGCCATTGAAATTTAATACACGTAAGACTCTTAAGTGTATTAAATTTCAATGGCTCAAATATGCTTTCTCATATGTAGATTTAGCTGATTTACTTTGGTTCAAAGCTCCATGAGGAAAAACGCTATATGCCACAATAATCTGTTCATCGAATTCTAGAAACTGGTATATACCCGATTCCAAACGACGCATCACACTTGGATACCTTCCCTCGTAAGTGATCCAAAACCAAATGAACATGTTGTCTCAAAATTTTTGTTTATAATTATATAGAAAATATTTAATCTTTATTATTTTAATTTCTAGCAGAACTATCTTAATATGAATTATATTTAAAATATATTTCTACTAGTGATTATAAAGAATAATAAAATATTCTTTTATTTTTAGAAAAAGATATTCTGAATTAAAATAAATACAGAATATACAATATGAAAATACATTGAAAAAGTATTTTATTAATTTGATCCATTTGTTCGAAAGATTTTATTTGCTATTTGTCGAACAAATTCACCAGGTAGTGACCAAAGACAAAGTAGAAGAAAAACAATCAAAATAAATAGAATTACTCCGAAAATAATTGGCCATTTAAAATTACGCCATATAACATAACGTAATGTTTTCCATGGTGATGTAAACCAAAGAAATGATGTTTTTGGTCGACTAAAAAGAACAATCAAAATAATTTATTAAATTAAATATTAAAACAAACTTTGGTTCATCAAGTGGTTGTGGTGGTGCACGTGCTTTTCCAACTGGATTTTGTTCTGCTTCTTCAGCAGTTACAAGTGAAAATTCAGCTTCAAGTTTTCCCTTGAAAATAAAATTTTATCTTCTTTTTTATTAATCTATCATTTACTTACTCCCAATAAAGTTTTGTCACGAATTTCACCATCTTTCAATGGTGCAATCATTGGCCACCAGCCTAAATATTTAAAATTAAAATAAAAAAAAAGTTATTTTAATATAAATAATCATCATACCAGTAATACGTTTATTTTCAAATAAATTAATTGATTGATGTTTTGCATCAACTAATATATTTCCTTTACATTTTTTTGTTGATTTTGCACCAACTGGAAAATGTGTCATGTTAAGTATACATTCACCTAAATGAATAAAATTTAATTTAAAAATAAAATATAAATAAATAAAATAAACCAAGAAAATCATCAGCTGAAATAAGATCGGCATCATAAACACGAATAATAATTCTTGGTGGAATTTTCTTTTTTGTACTACCAATTTGAAATAGACCATCATCTGATTCAAAAACAATTTTTTCTTCTATATCAAGATAATTAAAATCAAATATAAATCGCCAATTAAAATTTCCTTCGCCTGTTAATGATCTATTAATAAAATAGAATTTTCTTTACTTTATTTTATTTTTTTAAATAATTAAAACAAACCGATAATGAACATCTGTTTGTTGTCCATCAATTGTTTCACCTAAAATCCATGCTTTAACATAAATATCTGATGTTTTTTCTCCTGTAATAAAATTTTCATCATTTAATTCAACATCAGTTGTATTCCAAACAGTTAAACGTAATTGATATGAAACAGGTTTAGGAGGTGTTATATCAATCATAGGACTTGTTGGTGGTCGTGACATTGGAAAAAAATCTAACCACATTTCTAATTTTCCTTGTTCAACTTCACGATAATCAGGATTGAAAAGTGATCGACATTCAATATGTTCAGTAACCAAAGCGCATTTCTATATAAAATTTTATAATAAAAAGAAATAAGAGAAAAAAACGTTTTTTTCGTATTTTTACTGGATTTATTTTTCTTCCCCATCCATGAAGAGCAGCTAATGCTGTATTTTGTCGAATATATTCTTCTGGTGTTTCATGATGAGCTTTTCTATGTGCAAGTTCTGTAGATGATTGTGTATTCATTATAAAATCAATACATGCAGAATCACAATCAAAACGTTGATCATCAATTGATAATGAAAAAAAATCTGCTGAATAAACAGGTAAATTTATATTTGATGTTCGACATAATTCAGTTAAAATTATTGTTGGTTTTTTCGTATCACGCCAAGTATTATAACCCGCACTAAAAATTTTTTTTTTAAAAAATTATCGAATATTAGTTAAAATAGATTGTATTATTAACCTATCATATCTGTTCGGTAAACCACAAGTCGCTCTATGACATGAAAACCAACGATTCTCAACATCAATTTTTGTTTCAGCTATCATATCATTGGTACTAGCCAAATCCCAATCCCATAGTTGTATACGTATTAATGATTGAATAGGTAATTTAATTTCAAATTCAAATGATCTATTGCATAAATATAATTAATTGAGTATATTTTTTTATATGAAA
The DNA here is from genome assembly GCA_022393335.1 of Macrotrachela quadricornifera. Lineage (NCBI taxonomy): Eukaryota > Metazoa > Rotifera > Eurotatoria > Philodinida > Philodinidae > Macrotrachela > Macrotrachela quadricornifera. Next base: position 363,074 of record JAJEKB010020044.1, read on the forward strand.
TACTTACTTTCCAAAAACAGGTTCTAAGGTATTATGAATTTTTCCTTGAACATCATCAATTATAGTGTCATTATTTATGAGAATCTTTAGAAATGGATCTGCTTTGCCTGATCGATCCCAACCACGATATAATACAGCTTTTACTATATACAGACGACATTTAAGTATGATAGGATTTTTATTATAATCAAATTGAAGCATTTTTCTATTTGTTTCTATAGATGAACCAAATTTTGGTCGTATTATTGCACTTTCTGCACGATTTAAATGAGCTGGATTACCAGGTTGTCTAGGATTATTAGTCATATTACCAAGTGGTACTTTTCGCATAAGATCTTCCGTTGGAATTTCTCGAATATGAAGTTTTCCCTGAACATAATCAAAATGAATCCAATATAGTGAATACGTTATGACATGTATGATCTAACCTTAAATCTTGCATAAACACGATTTTCATCTCCGATTTCATCTGATCGACTTGAACCTTTACCTTTATATCTAAATAATCAAATAAATATCTTTAATAAAATTATTTATAAGAAATCTTACAAAGGAAATGTATCGAGACAATCATTAAAACCTTCATAATCATGAACATTTTCTAATTCTGTTTCGATTATCTAAGAAAAAATAGAAGTAAAATAGATTTATACTAAATAAATTGTTTGTTTTTTTTTCTAACATCAAATGTTTGTAATAAAGTTAATTCTTTAAGACGATCAGTTTCAATCATATCTAAACTTTCATCAACAGCTGATTTGGCCTGAAATATTCAATAATATAAATATAAATTTTCAAAAAGGAATATTTTACTTCTCGACTTTCTTTCAATTGTTGAACAGCTAGACGTCGAAATTGTTTTTGAACTTTTCCAGCACGTAAAAATATTTTTTTAGCTTTACTCCATAAATCCGAACGTTGTTTAGAAACAAGTGCTGTAAAAAAATTATCTTTCAAAATAAATAAAAACAAAGAACAATTTTAAAACAAACTTCTTTCATCTTCAAAAAAATTTGAATAAGCGTCATAACTATCTTTTAAACCTTCATCCATACTCATATTAGCTTGTTGTATTAATCTCTATTAAATATAGAAAATTAAAATGTACAACAAAAAAAGTAAAGAAATAAATCAATAATTTCATACTAGTTTTGCTTTTGATGCATAATATTTATTCCACCATCCAGCTGTTTTTTCCATTTGATTTCTTTTTATTTTTTGTAAAGTTGTTAAAGGTTGTTTGTCCAAACTTTTATAATCAGTATATGATCCATTTGTTAAATCAGTTTGTTTATCTAATGTTTCATTAGTTTCACCATCTATTATACTCTTTGACAAAAAAAATAAAAGAAACAAATAAATAATTATTAATCAAAAAGAATTTTTTTTTATTACTCCTCTTTGTTCTGCCAATGCATCAGCATTGATAATTGCTATTTGACTATCACCAGCATCTTTATCATGACCTGCTTCCTTTTCAAATCTAACTAATTTTTCATGTCCTATAGTTTTGTCCCTTTCCGTGAGAGCAGCTAAAATGATGTAAATGATTTAAATACGAAATTAAAAATTAAATTAATACCTTCATATGCATCAATAACCGATTTTCGAACACGACTAAAATCATATGAAAGTTTTTTTGATAGTTCATTAACTGCATCAGCTATGGCTTCATCAGTTGGTGTTAAAGGAGGAATTGGTTTGTGAAGATATTTTTGTAAATCAGTTACAACCAAATTTCCAACTATTTCTGTCATTCCAAAAAGTCGATTTTGTACACAAAGAATACTTAAATGTGGCCAAAAATTATTATCATCTGGTAAATTCTACAAAATAAAAAGAAAAAAGAAACATTTTTTTTTTAAAAATATTTTCATACAACAACAAGTTTGTATGTATCTGTTTCGTCAATTGATTGAAAATTTGGATGCTTTTGTACATCATATATTGTTCGTGGTATACGTGCACCAGCACATTCAATTGTTACTACAGCTTGTTGAATTGGTTGAAAATTAATTGTACGACATTCACGCAAACCCCAAAACATAATCTATTAAAAAAAAAAATTATTTTTTTTCTTTTCCTTTTATTAAAAAAAAAAAAAAGAAAATGATTCTTTTTATACTTCAATTTCATAAGTTTTCATATCAGGTATTAATGAATCTGGAATTCGATGAACTTTATTTTTCATTAATTTTGTAGTATAAGTTACAGGTGGATAATTTTCTATAGTTACTGGAATTTCTTCAAGTGCAACTGCTGATTCAGCTCGACGTGTTTTCTAATAACAAAATCGAAATTTTTTTCGAAATAAAAAATATCAATAAAATTAATTTACTGAATTAACTTCAATAAGTTCAAATACAGCTAAAAGTTCTCCAGCTCGTTTTTCACCAATTTTAAATTCATACCATTGAAATGGATATTTTTTTTTAACATTATTTTCATTACATATATCAAGTTTAGCTGTTGCTGAAAAACGTCCAATTAAATCTCCTTCATCAACACCCTAAAAATATTTATTATTCATATCATATAAAATTTTATTATATTTTGATAAATAATTAGAATATATGTGAATTTAGCTTTGCAGTGTATTTAATAAAATATTCTTAATTTCAGTATTTCGTTCATCCTGTAAGAAACATAAAGTAGTATTTTAAAAACTAAATTATAAAATAGCTACATATTTCTTACAATGCGAAATGTTTAATGTGTTCTATCATCTTTGATTGATACAGGTAAGCATAATGTTAGAATAGCAAATAAAAACTATTTAGGAAATTTTTAATTGATTGTTTGACATCATAGAGATTATATCAAAGGAAAAAGTACAAAATATTTCTATAATCCTTTGTAGGAGAAATTTTATTTTTGGTTAGTAAACCTCTCCCAACAAAATTGAATGTTCTTCCTAAGAAATACTGTCAAAAAAATATCCTTTAAATTTTAAGAATTTAGTATTTCATTCGGATATTACTATATCGAAAATCTATAAATAAATACTGATATTTTGTTGGTAATAAATAGTGCGTATCAGATACATTTATAGGTGACTACTATTCAGTAGAAGCAATAGTATTTTCGTGTGAAACCGTTCCATAATGTGTATTTAGTAAAGTTATGACTTACCATTGATGCTGACTATAGATTTTCGAATATATTATAATAGCATTGATATAGTTCATTTTCTTTTTAAAACTAATTACTTACGTCATCATAATCATAACATTCAACAACAACATTTCCCACAATTTCTTCAGCTGATTCTCGAGTTCCAACATGCATTATATTTCGAAATACTAATGTTATATTCCATTGTGGACATAATGATTGTTTAAGAACCTAGAAAAATAAAAACGATTAAAATAAACTATAAAAAAAAAGCGAATTATTTACTGGTGTTGTTTGTGTTTCATTTCCAACCGTAATACTTAAATAAGGATCAGATAAACCTGTTTCATCTGAAGCAATCAATGATCTTGCTTTATAACAATGACATCGTAATTCATAATAAGTTGGATCTATAAAAAAAACAATATCTTGTTTAATTTAAAATTTTTTAAAATATGTTTTTTTAACCATGGTATCGTATAGTTTTTACATCAGGATGTAATGGTAATCGTGGCATATCGAAACCTGCAGGTAATTGTTTAAATATATGTGGTTCATGTTCTTCAATTCCAAGCCAAAGATATATTTGTATTTTTGCATTTGTTGATACTTTTAATGGTTTATCAGTTGAACGTGGTGTCTAAAAAAGAAAAGAAAAATTAGTTTTTTATTAATAAAAAAATAATTAAAACAAACTTTAAGGAAAATTGTTTGTAAACGACCACTATGTAAACCTTTTTCACTTTGACATAAATTAAAAAAAAGATCTTCAGGTGGAATACGTGCATAAGCTACACGTTTTGAATCACATATCATCCATAAAAATACATCAGGTAATGATGGTTGTACCTTTAAAAAACAAAAAAGAATTTTTTCATTTTTCTCAAAATTATATTTACATCAATAGCCATTTGTCGAAATGATCGAGCTATTTTATTTAATTCTTTAATTATTTCATATCGTTTTGTTTCATCAAAATCAATATTTTTTAAAATCCAATTTTGAAGTGATTCAATATTATGAAGAATTTTTTTACGTCGTTTTGTATCTAATGAATTCATTCTAACATTTGATTGTGCAGCATTTAATAATTCTTTTAAACTTAAATGAACTGTTGATGTTGTAACATATTTTTCATTATCTAATAGTTGTTCACTACATTGACATGGTAATGTATTAATATAAAGATCAATTTTTCTATATTCATCTATTATAATTTCATTTGATACTTTAGAATTTATTTTATATTCTAATTCACGAATTTGTTTATACTAAAAATAGAGAAAAATAATAAATAAATAATTTTCTTTAAATTAATACCAAATTTTCTGCTACATGTTTTAAACGATTTGATAATGCCATACGATAAATATAATCATGAAATGTATATTTAGTAAATATAATTGGTTTTTGTATATCAATTGGTAAACGAAAATGTTGTTTATTATTATCAATTGGAACACGTGGATATGGTCGTGTTAATGATGATACAGGATGATGCATTGCAGCAGTTAATTCATTTGGATTTAAATATCCACTAGAACCAATACTTAATTCAAAACATATTGCTGCATTACCAAATGATTTATCAATCATAGTTACATCATATATACATCCAAATAAAAGAAATGTACGTTTCATTGGAAAAATACTCTAACAAAAAAAATAATATGAAATATAAAAACAAAAAATAAAAGATCATATTTTACAGCAGGAGGAAAATCAATCCCACTTTCTTTTTGTACATTCATACTTGATACATTTTCTCCATTAAGTGGATGACATTCAATAGCCATAAGTAATCGTCCTTTATAACAAACACCTTCACCCATACCTTCACTAAGACCATCTTGATCTTTACTTATACTATATTCTCTTGGACTTCCATATAAAAACATCCATGTTGGACCTAATGTTGGTAAAAATCCAGCTGATGGATTACTTTCACTTATTAAAAAAAGATCAATAAAAAATGATGAAATAATTCGATCTTTTTGAACAGCAGCATGATCTTTAAGTGCTATTTTAATTGTACGTATAAGTGGAGGAAAACGTCCAATTAAATAAACTGCTTCACCCCAAACAGGTGTTGTACCATTACGATGACTTGTTGTTGCTTGCATTGTATTATATGCAACTTCAACATAAGGATCAACTGGTTCCCATGTATCTGATTGAAGAATTTTTTTTGAAAATGTTGATAAAAAATCTGTCATCATTTCAGGTAATTCAGTTGCAGTAAATAAAATTATTTTTAATTGTACAGGAAAAAGATTTCGAGGCATAGCTGCAGGAATTAAAGTTTTTCTTAAAAGAAAAATAAAATAAAATAAAAAAAAGAAAAATTTCTATTTACGATGGTTTAAATTCATCATCTTCATTTCCTAATTCACCAACAACATTCTTTAAAAAAAAAATTATTAAATTTTTATTTATTAAATAAATACTTTCTTTACTTTTGATGGTACACCACGTTCTGTAACAACAATTGAAACAAGTAAATGACCGCAGGGAGATCCAATACTTTTTGGATTAATTAATTGAGCCCATTTTCTTTCAAATGCATGTTCTTTTTCATTATAAACTGTTGCTACATCTAATCGAAATATACCAATTGGTTCTGTATCGGTAAATGTACTAATTATTTTTTGTGCATGATGAATCTTTAGCAGAAAAGAAAAGAAAAAATTAATAATACAAATTAATTAAAATTAAAAAAAAATTTTACTTTAAAAAAAATAACTTTTTCCATCATTTGTATAGCTGGTAATGTAAAATCAAATGTAAAAAACTACAATAAACAAAAAAAAAGATGATTTAATATTAATTTCTTTTTTTCTTTTTCTTAATATTTTACTTCTCCAAAATATGGCGAATTCGAACTTTTATGTACACCTGTATATCGTTTTTGATTATCAATATGAACACTAACATATGGATTAAGTTCAAGACCTGGTAAATTTCGTCCTTGTATAATATGTACTAAAATTTGCCATTCAGTCAATTCGTATGCATTACCTTCATATCGACCCAAACTATATTTAATTCAAATAAGAAAAAAAAAAAACTAATTTTTTTTTATAAGAAAAATATTTTTCTTTTTTACCTTTTTTCTAATAATTCAATATTATTATGTTGTAATCTCATTTTTTCGTTTTCATCTATAATTTCAGTAATTTTTTCCGAATCTTCAATTATATTAAAATCTGAATCACTATATGAATCTGTATCAGCATCATCATCATCACCAATAACTTTTGCACGAAGTTTTCTTCTATAAAAGAAGAAGAACAAACAATAAAATATATTAATACTAATGAAATTATTTACAATCGTCTATCTTTTTTTGAATGAATATATCTATATCGATGACCACCATGTCTTCCATCATCATCAAACATACTTTTCCAATCCACAAGTTCATTTTGACCACTTAAATTTAATTCAACATTTTTTTTGTCAATATCTGGTGGTGTATAATATAGTTTAAGTTGTATAGTTGATGTTAATAAAGAATTATTTGGATCTGATAAATTTTCTTCAGGTATATCAATATATTTAACATCAATTAATGATTCTAATATTATTTCAAAAATTGCAACTAATTTTTTTCGTTTTTTTTTTATATTTACTGTATAAAATTCAATACGTAGTCTATCATCGGGTAATAATACAGTTGCTAAATTAAAACTAAATTTTTTTGGTTTTTGTCCACGTGCAATAAAACTTGCTGTACCATTATGTATAGGAACATTATTTGACCAAAGATTAATATCTTAATAAATATATTTAATTAAATTTTAAGAAAAAATTTAGTTAAAATAAAAATATATATATATATTATTCAATATACGAAAAGGTATTTGGGTATAACTCAAGGAAGCCAGTGAAGTAGATGAAAATTTGCCCTGAATTAAAGATTTCTGTATGGTTTACTACCGATGAATAATAGTTTGGAGAATCAACATTATAGTCGAGGAAAAAAATTTAATAAACAAATTTTTATTAATCTGATTTAAATGATGATATAGATAGTATGAGAGATCGATTAGAATATCTCGGAGAAGACATAAAGCAAAGTATCTAGTTTTTCATGAATAGAGAGCTTAGAATATTCTCTACACAATCGATGAAAAACCTTTTAGAATCTTTTTAAATGAATGTTTTGTTTTCTTTAAACTATAATTTCCATTCAGGCATAAAAATCCACCCATTCAGGAGGTAATGAATTAATTTACCGTGTACAAAACATATGGTGAATCAATAATGAATACATTTGAAATAATAAATAGTCAAAAAACAAAGAAAAATCTGGTGTAAAACTCAAAGTAGCATTAATAAGTATTGCTCTTAGTTAATATCATTAATATAATAGATGAATCATCTTTTATTATCCTTTTGTTTTCATACTAATTTACTATTTACTCATTATATTTATTGATATTTTATTAATATATACCTCGAAATATTACTTTGGCACTAAGTAATGGCCTATTTTCATCAGTGATAAATTGTGTTGTTGGTATTTCAGATGTTATTTGCTGTTCATTATCAACACTAATTTCCGATTTAAATTTTGCAAATTCAAGATTAGAAACTTTAAATAAAAATAATGTTAATGCCATTCTATTAAATATGTCCACATATAAATAATAATATCTTCGTTTATATATATATATTTTTTTTTATAAATGCGTATAAATAGTAATATTTGAATCAATATTAAAGAATGAAATACTGACACCGAATGTCAAAAACAGTATATGAAGAAAAAGCTGTATATAGGGCGTATGTATATATATGTTGAAGAAAATGTGTAACGAATGCCTTATCGAATACTGGTCAAAAGACGAATAGCAAATATAAGATTCTTTTCGTTCTCTCTGCTCTAATGATTTTCTCTTATTTTTTATTTCTTCCACTCGTTTGTGACATTTTCATGCCTACTCAAACTGTTAAACGAAAGAAAGAAATGACATGTATATTAATGTGTTTTATTATGATAATAGTATATTTTTGTCAGATGTATTTATGATCAAGAGATTTATTGTTTCTAAAAAAAGTCATTTAACATATTATTGATACTAATGGTAGAATATAATTTGAGAAACAATTTCAATTTAAAAACTGTAAATTTGTTCGGTTAATGATATAGTATTTTTTCATTTATTCATTTGCATTGCTTTGCATGAATGATTCCAATCAATAGACTATACAAGAAAAACTAATCAGTAATATACGAATCGTAAGAATAATATTTTTTTTTTTGTTCTAAAGTTTTGTTTTTTTGCTTATTGCGATCATTATAAATAACGAATCGATTGCTGGCAAGAACTACATGACACTTCTTTCAAATATTCTTCAATCATACAAAATATAAAAACCTTTTTTTTTAGGTCAATTTTCGTTTTTCTTTTTTATTTATCAATCAAACAAAAATATATTTATTTCATCAACAGGGTGTATAACGAATTCGATAAATATACAATGAATAATTTTCACATCATCATCGCATTTTACTAGATTATATATTTAATATTATAAGTTTATCAAGTTCATTACAATCAACAATTTACTCAAGATGTGATTCAAGTATTAGTTTAAATATTGAATTACTTTTTAAACTATATGGTATAAAATGAAAATCGAGAATAAATATATATTTATTCAAAGAACAGTGATAATTGAGTAACAAGTAGAAAAAAAATAACAGAAACTATATTGATAGTCTTTCAAAAGAACTTTTTGTTTTTTACAAAATTCATGTTATATTTTGATATAAAACACAACTGTGTAAATAAACTATATATCAGTTATATTGACATCATGACAAAGTTACTAAAGTTTTTTCTTTAGTATTTTTCGTATAAAAAACGATATAGAATTGTGATTAGTCTTAATTAGTAAAATAATCAATAATTAAATCAGACATTATCGTGATTATGATAATAAAAAAAAATAGTTTTTCAAAAAATCAAAGATAGATTAACCAAAAATATGATTTCTAATTCTGAGAACAGATGTCACTATTATAATATGAATTTAGTTTTAGATGAGTTTTAGAATATTCAATTCATAAAACAAAATGAAAACCTTGACTTTTTTGTATGATCATTACCATATAGTTCTGCATTTCATTTATAAGTTTCTTAATTTTATAATAAAATATTGGTCAATATGAATTCGTAATAAGCATTGATGATGAAAATTACAGGTACAAAACCATGTTTAATATTGATGTAATCAAGAATGATAATTAATTTTTGAATCTTAATTTACCATAAAAATTTAGAGAATTGTCAAGAAAAATCGACGATGATTGTCAATAATTTCATGATTTTAAAGATATGAATAACTTCTATTGAATTAATCATGCACAAAATTGATTATAGAAAATTCTAAAAATTTCTGTTTTGGCATATTGACATTAACTAAAATTTCGTGTTTAATAACTTTCAAAAGAAAATCAGAAATATTCATTACAAGTTTACCTTCTAAATCATCAAACTTTGTAATATCTTCCAAAACTAAAGCGCCACGATGGTTTGAAAAAAAAGCTCGTCATCATAAATATATCTTTATCAAATAAACTTATTAGATCTTTTGTCTAACACGATCGATATTGATTATATTCCTTTTTCTATATCATATGGTTAGTTTTTTTTCTTAATAAAAAATACTTATTAATAAATATTACTTCTTTTTGAGTATTGGTGGGATATTTTGACTTATGAGAGTAGATTTTGTATGTACCTATCTTATGTCAATAGTTTAGCGTTGATCAGCCTTGAATGATAAGTATATTAAAAGTTGTATCTGACATTAACATGATTCTTTTTTAATGTGCTTATTCTATCCATATGATAAACTCAAAAAGTAAAAAAAAAACCATACAGATATTTTTAAGTATATAATCGATATTATTCTTCTGAGATATGTAGGTTATGTTTTTTTTCATTGAAGATAAATATTTATTTAAAATGTCTTTGATTGAAAAATATGAATTATTAAAGCAGGAAGGAACATTAAATGATCGGATTGATTATATTTTATCTATAAGAGATAAGATAGAAATCGAAGTATATTTAAAAAAATTATCTATTCATTCTTTTATTGATTTACAAATGTTAATATTTCTTTCAAAATCAACAAAAAATCAAATAAATCTTATTGAAATTATTAAAAAAGATTCATTACCAATTCATCAACGAGCTAATGCTGCAAAAATATGGCTTCAATTTGAACAAGATGAAAAACAAATTTATCAATTTGTAATTGAAATTATTTCTGATTTAAATATTCCACGATTGTAAGATTTATTTTTATTTAATTTAAAGTTATATTTAAATATATCTTTAGAATAAAATATCAAATACTTAAATATCTTCATCATATACATTATTTAAAAAAATCATCTTCATTTTTTTATAATTTAGCTTGTTATTTAACTGAATTATATCATCATGATGAATTTAATATTGATGCTCATACATTACCATTCTGTAGATTAGATCAAATAATGGATCTACTTTCTCGTTGGTCATTAACATGTTATAGTCAAATTTATTTTTCATCTTCATTTTGTTCAAAATTACTTCGTTATCAACCACTTATTATTATATATTTAATTAAAAATGATTTAAATGATAAATATACAAATGATATTGAACTTAATAATTATTTTCGAAAAATGAAGAATTTATTTGAATTATTAACAAAAAAAGTACCAAAATCAATGTGTCATTTTGCAATTGAACATATTAATAGATTAGAAAAACATAAAAGAATTTTACCAGCATTTATTATATCAAATGAAACATATTTATTTGATAAAGCTCCAGATGATATGATTCAATTAATAATATTAGTTGCTAGTCATCAACCAGGTAAATTAGAAGACAAAAAAAAAAGAATCTTTTACAAAACTTTAATTTCTTATTAGGTATAATTAAATATGAAGTATCATGGGATCCATTGGGTACAAATTTAGGATGTTTTTCTTTTCCTCATTCATTTTCTATTAATCATTATATTCGTCTTTTTTTTGCATTATATGATACATGTAAATGGTCATTAAATAATACTGTTCATTTAATTCAATTTATGTTATCTAGTGATATAAATCAAAAACAACTTTCTGATATTCATAAACGATATAAATGGTTTTTTGATATGATTATTAAAAAATCTATTGGTAAAGATGAATTTCTAAATAAATTATTAAAAAATACTGATGAAAATATTTTACATTTATTAAAAGAATTTTCTGAATTAACTATTCCATATTCACGATATTTATTTAATCAATTAAATAAAACAGAATTAATTAATCCTGAAGAACATGTATCTTTTCTTCGTTATGAATATATGACTTCAGATATATTTAATAAATTTTTATTACTTTTTCAACAATGTAGTTCAGATATTAATCAAAGAAAACGAATGTATATTTATCTTCTTGATTGTGCTATTTATACAGATCAACAAAATGTAAATCATGTTCTTCAATGGATACAAAAACGATTTATAAATGAACAATTAATTATTATTGAATATTTTCTACGAGATTTATCTTCATTTAATGATCGTTTTCATTTAATATATCTTCCAGATAATTTCTCTACCATTGAAGCAATTATGAAAATAGCTTTTAATCATTTACAAAGAACATCAACTACTGTAGAGATTATACTTAATTATGCTTTACAATTACTTATTAAAGTTGAATATTATCAAAATAAACAACAACAAGAAAAAATACAAGAATTTGCTTGTAAAATTATTAAACAGTAAGATATTGTTTTATCTAGAATAATCTAATAGTAATGCCAAACATACTTTAATTCTTTATAAAGTTAGTTTATTGTTCGAGATGTATGACAACGATTTTTTACAAACGAAAACAGGAGATCACGGCCAGTCACGATAAATTTTTCAACGTGGTCATATAACGTCTACGTTTTTTAAACTCATTAGAGAATAAGATCAATTATAACACATTTTTTTTAGAGATTAAATTCCATAATCATTCTGAAGGTAGAATATATTTTGTTCTATCTGATTGTAAATTCCTTTTTTCTTTTCTATTTTTCACGCAAACGATAGTTATTGTATGTTATAGTTTTAACAAATGAAAGCAACATTCATTCATCGCTCTACGATCTCGTATACACTAAAAAATAATTCTTTCAACATGTGAAGATGAGGCAATTTTTCTCGATTTTATTTCTTAAAAAGAACAACTTACTATTTATAAGCATGTGAAATGAACAGAACATCTAACAATGACTTTAATGAATTATTGGATAAATAGACAATTTAAAAGAGATCTGCAGTATAGGTTAATTTTGTTCTGTTTTTCTTTTCAGTTCTGCTCTTACATACTGTGCAATCCATTGAGAAAAATATTCTATCGATAAAGGAAAATTATATTTCTATAAAAAAATTTGTCATGGTAGAATCGGTTTTTTTCGATATTCAGTCTCAGTTTCGATTCTGTAAACAATATCTATTTTAATTCTAGTTTTATAGATTCAGAACTAGAACTGATTCTGTAGAACTGTAATATCAGGTTCTCATCGCATTGTGCGTGACCACTGGGCTTCGTCATAGAATGTTATATTTTCTCTGTGTGCTACGCTAAAGTTGAAGAGCAACTTAGTGAGCCATCCAAGATATTTTTTTCTTCATTTGTTGTGAAATCATTTATACCTCAATATGTAAGAGAACGATAATGAAAAATATCCTGATAACGCTACCAGTGGAAATAGACGTCGATTTTTCTCTTTGCTAATGGACAGATACTTTCTTTGTCAACGAATACAGAACAATCCACACAAGTCAAGTAAATACAACATAAAATCATATTTTGATTCCAGCTTGTAGAAAATGTAAGAATCATCTCTATTGCCTAGTTTGAATAAGATTAAATTATATAACCCTAAAAGTTTCGCATCTGTCCAGAGAATTGTTTGAAATTTCTGTAGTTAACTGGTTCTATTCTTCTATTTACATCTACCACTAACGATTATAATAGAGAAACATTCGATGAGGAATCATCATCACACATTTTTAATTAACTTTTGTTTGGCTTTCTTTGCAATATTATACAAACGCATAATATTCAATCGAATTGAAAGTTGTAGGATCTCGTCATGCTATCTTCAGGCGTATTGCAAGATTTAATAACAAATGACATAAATAAAACGAACATTAAAATATAAAAATTCTTGACAAAGCAGCGGATCTAGTGTTCTATTATAGAGTCATTTTGTTTACTAGCAATGTTAGAATGAAAGTCAATAGCGTATTTGATACATTTAAAGGAATCATAGCTGATGTTTAGTCATTTTTATTACAACATTCTAACTTATATTATGTTGATATATGTAATCCAAATTGGTTTTGAAAACCATATGATAATAATAGCAAGCATCATACGGTCAATTTTGATGATACTTTTAAGACATACTTATTCAACACTTAGCTATTGGATGCTCCTCATGGTGACTGCTTTAATGTTAAACAATGGAATATACTACGTCACTTTAAGTTTGCACTTAGGTTTACTACTAATATTGATGAACACTGAATAAAGTCAGATTGGAATGAATTCTTAGATTTTGACTGTCACGGTACCATTGATTATGCGCAATGTGTCAACAATTATCGGAACTACATATGGCCTACGAATGATACACTTGAACTCACTAGTGTATCAAATTCTAATTGTGTTATTGATCGTCTACTTACATATTCCGACTATAATGATTTAGTTCGACTGAATATCTTGATATTTAGTAATCTGGTTATTTGAACAAGCGGAAAAAGGAATAAATAAGTCATTACAATCAATTCAAGCTAGATATCGCAGCAACAAAAAAAAAGGACTTAGTAGTTGTTGGATTAGGAGCTGACACAGCAGTTGCTATAAGTAGATGTGAGAGTGAATGCGTATTTACTGATAAACGATAAGTAGCTCATCTGATACATATTAATCCCTTGATAAAATATTCGAAAATTGATGTACATTAGCAAATTAGAAGTAGAGGACAAGCCATTGAATTACCTATAGCTGCATCAATAGCATTGACATTGATTGATAAAACGATGGAAAAAATTTATAACGCTTTCTTATTGTATGATCCCACAAAAATAATACCTTCAACTATTCACTTCTCTTTCCTTTTATCATTATAATTTGAAGTATATTTATTCTCATAGATATTCTAATTGAAATATGTTTAATATATTATGTTTTCATTTAAACAAAAAATACTCGATTAAAATTTAAAATTTTTACACATGTCACATATTTTTTGTTTTATAACCTCTTAAAATTTAATTAATTCCCTAGGCGTTATATTGTTACATAATAAAAGTTTTCAATGAATTGAAATTTAGTATTACGAAATAGTATAGGGTAAGCATGAAAAAGAGTATTATCTTATTGACAATAGATTCAAGTAACAATTTTTTTTACATCATGTTTCTGTCAAAAGTTATTCGAAAAATACTGTCAAAGATATAATATTATTATATTAGTTGAAAATTGTCTTACATAAAATATACAACTGAGGCATTAAATATTATTTATTATAAGTTGATAAAATTTAAAACAAATATAGATGTTTAATATATTTATTTAGATATTATTCAATAAATACTACATTTCCTTCTGATGATATATCATTAACTCGATCATTACCAATGGCATGTAATCTATTTGCAGATATTTTAATATCAGACATATTTCCTAAATTACTTTCAAAACATTTTGTAACTGAAATAAATACTCTATTAATGAGATGTTTTCATAATGTTTGGTATTTACCTCAAATTGATTTATTTCTTCATTCATTCTTTTTTGAACATTTACGTTATTCAATAAAACTTCAACGTGCATTTAATATTGATGAACATTCATTTTTAATTTCATTATTTCTTAAATCTCGATTAACTCAATTGGAACGTGTTTATCGATTATTAAATGATATTGATCAAATATTTTTTCTTCATATTGATGTTCAACGAATTGTTTTATGTTCTCAACAATATCAACAATTAATTGATAAACTTCTAGAAGATGAAAAATGTGTTAATATTAATAAACTTTCAAAAGAACAAAGTAATTTCAATTCAAATAAAATCATACCTGGATTTCATATAAATATTTTAAATAATTATTACTATCATTTAACTAAACAACAACAAAAATGGATAACAAAAATTATTTTAAATGATTATCTACAGGTAATTAATTCGATATATTAAAACTATAACAAATGATTTATATTTTGCTAGAATCAATATGTATCTAACTTGGAGAAATTAAAAGCATTACGTGTTCTTCGTCGTTTAACTTACACGTACCATGATACACTCGAATGGATTGAAAATAAACAAAATTGTTTTTTATCAACAACCAATGATAATTCGTCGGGCAATATTTCTGTTCGTGGAGCAAATATTCAAACAATTAATTACTACATTCTATGTTTACCAGCTACGTTTGATTTAATACCAGAAGAATTATTTAAACAATTCGATCGACTCATAACACAATTAAATGCATCGAATGCTACATATGTTAGAGATGCTATATTAAGTATTTCACAAAAGTTAACTGATCAATATTTTTTAAAACGTTATATTGAATTGATTCATAGCGAACATTTTTCAAAATTGGGTAATAAGATTAGAATTATAGTAAAAAATATATTACTTTGTGTTTTATATAGGTATTACAGCACAAAAAGCCTTACTTCGTTTAATGATTCAATATCGTTTTAATTCAACATTGATAACATCGATTATAAAACCTTTATGGGAATCTCGACCTCATCCTGATATTCGTGCTTGTATTATTATGATTTTAATTCAATTTATTCATGAATTAAATGTACATGATGATGAATCAGATATTTGGTTAATTCTTGAACAAGCTGCATATGATGATTATCATCCGGTAGTATTAGCACTATTTGGTGCAAATCAAAAAGGAATTTGTCAACCATCAAAAGAATTAAAAGTATCTTCTATTCAACTTCTTCAAACATTTGTTGAACGAATTCAAATGAAAATTTTAGAACATCCAACATCATTAACAGGACGTATATGGGCTTGGTCTTTACTTGATAGTAAATATTGTAATATAAATATCTTAATAGAAAAAGCTCAACAAATATGTATTCAATTTGATAAAAATGCTAATATTTTATGGAAATATGCTTTTGAAAAAATTTTATCATTTTATAAATTACAAAAGTAAATTAGTTTTTTTTTTTGTATGTATTGAATAAAAACAATTATTTATTGTATTTTAGAATATCAGCTAATGATATTGGTAGTTTTATTCAATCAATTTTATATTATGAAAAAGAAATCGATTCAAATAAAAATGCTATTGATGATGAGAATGATTTACCAATTTATCATCGTATCAATGAACTTTTAGAAATTTTCATTTCTTCGATTAGTGAAATTAATATTCAAGAACGTTTATATTTCCGTTCATTTGCTGTATCTATTCTTCAATTTGAAATAACAATGGCTCCTTTAGTTGGAAAATTACTTATAAAATTAGCTGAAAATAAAGAAGATCTCGAAGAAATATTAATTCGTTTTCAACAACATTTATCTCCTGTTTATTTTGAACATATTATTAATAAATTAGCAACATATATCAGTACTAATGATGGATCCTGTCCATTTGTACAACAATTGAATATTGATGAAAAATTTCATTTAGCTCTATGGTTTATTAATGAAAAAAATCAACCATTATTTGTTTTTGATCTACTTAAAAATCAAGTATTTAATAAAATAAGTATTAATAGACAACAATGTCAAATTCTTCTTCGTCAAATGAGACAAAGTAATAATTTACTTTTACGACAACAAGCACTGGAATATAAAGTACCTTGGAAAAAAGATGAAACTATTAATAATGATAATACATAAATGACCAAATTCTATGATTTAAATATGATTTTATTTATTTTTTTTTCGAAAAAAAAAAATATTTTATTAAATTTTATGATACTTTTGAAAAGAGAAAGTCGAAGTCATTTTTAGCATTCATCCGCATAAATATGATAACAACTATTGATAAGAATGTTGTACGATTATTTGTCTCTGATCATATAAAAGATAATATTCATATGATTTTGATTGCTCATAACATGTCGTGATCAAATAATGTAAGTTAATACTCGATTCGAGTAATCACATATTTTTTGTAGTTCCTCAGTGATTCTAAAAATCATAACTTAGACTATGAAAAATTTGAGTATAACAATGAGTGAAGTTTATCGAGTTCTGTTTGGAACAAGCATTGGAACATTTGATACAAATCTATAAACAAATTGATAGTGAAATAATTTGAATCGAATACTAACTTCACTTACATCATTATCAATATCGACTATTCAACTTGTTTATTCTACAAATTTGATCGATATGTATCAAGTTTGCTTTTCTCTTAGGAGTACAACCTAAAATTATTTGTGGAACATTTCATATGTATTTTTGTTACTTACCAATTAGTAAATTTTTTTTAATGGGATCAACAGTATTACTTAATAAAGATGGTTGCTGATCTCATCCGTACGAAACAAAAACTGAATAAACTTCTATCACTAATTATAAAATGAAGCAAAAACAACAATATAGAATATTTCAACATATACTACTGAAATTGTAATCTCAATCTTTTTATTTTAAATGAAAAATCAAAATATTCAAACAGTTTCACCAAAAAAAGAATTGATTATAAAGATAGAATAACTTTCATTTGAAGATATACCATAGATAGACTAATATTTGCTAAACAATTTAAGGTGAAAATTGCTTTTATTAAGACGTCAATAATAGATAAAAAGAGACTAAAATGTGTTTTAGTGAAAGATTAAAAAAAATAAATTTGATTTCTACAAGCATCTATAAATAATTTTTCCATTTCGTATTTATTTTAATCATGATTATTAATAGTGATGGCACATTGGAATTAAATTTCAAAATATTAGTTATTATAATCAACAAGGACGAAAAACATTTCATTCGTTAATACTGATAATAATTTATCAACGAGAATTCTATAATGACAATTAAATGATGTAAGGACCGATGCAAAAGTCTTGACATAAATGTTGAGCTAGATTGTGAGCTTGCACAAGATGTTAGAAAACTGATTCTTGTACCGACCGATAGAGGAAAGTTTGCAGATTAAAAGTGCATACTTCAAAAGAAAAATTATGAGTTCATTAACGATGAAAATTTTCATTTTTCAAAATGTGCCAAAAATGCTTTGTAATATTTGCACTTAACACATCTCCCACATATATTGATCAATCGAACTCAAACTTTTACAATGAACCCATCGCAGCCACAGCTCTTAAAAAACCATGAATTCAAAATCTTTTATCTATAGAGTCAGAGATGGGCAGCTTCGATCATTTCTCGTTCCAGCTCCGCTGCATCTGAATAGGAATGCAGCTGATTATGCATGTGACAAGGACATACCGCCTCCGAGAAATAGTCCATGAGACGTTTTCGTCCGTCTAATTGATCTATCATCGTTTATACAAACAATGCAGGGTAAAATGGGCCTATTCGCAGTGGTTTAGACGAAAGAAGCGCTCCAGCTCCGCTCCAGAAGCGGAGCTAACTCCATGGAGCGACCGCTCCGGAGTCGGAGCTGCCTATCTCTGTATAAGGTAATGCTGAAACGATCTTCTTTTGTTTATCTACAGCGGTTTGTAAACGTTGTCTTTTCTGAAGATACTTAAAACTTTCATTTTTAAAAAAGTCCAGAAGATATAGTTTTTTGAACTGTGCAAGAAAACTGAATTCAACTTTATGACTAAAAAGTTATTTCTATATCAAATTCTTCATAACAGTCGTTTGGCGTCCATATTTTCTAGGGTGGAAGAGACTCACACCTGAACCTGATAATATCCATTTCGGCCCAAAATTTTTGTGAGTATAGTATTTTATTCTGTAAAACATAGTAATGCTAAAAAAAATTTGAAAATGCTCATAAATCTTAAATCGTAGAGAAAATATTAATTTTTGGTCAGTTACAAGGCATGAAAACTGAAAATTTTCAACGTTAATCAGTTCACAATATTTTGTTTTTGAAGTATGTAATTTTAATCTGCAGATTTCATTCTATCTAACGATAAAGGAATCAGTTTTTCTAATATTTTCTATGAGTTTCGTCCTTATTTCATACTTTCAAATCACAACGCTACCAAATCTATAGAAAAGCTCAATGAATTATTTTCTTTTATAGGAAAAAATAATCCTTTTGAATTAAAATAATATAATTAATACCAAAAAAAATAAACGCAACAACGTGTTTTTTGTGTAGTTTTCGATAGAAATAAGAGATAGAGAGCTGTGTTCTTCACCGTTGGAAAGAGACCATTGAGACGCATCGAACCGTATGATACCGATTTTTTGACTTAGTTTTTCTAAGGTTTTCAAATGAACCTTGTGCAAAACAACGCTTTCGATAAGTGACTACAGTGAATTTTCAGTTATTCAATATGTATTGAAAGCGTCAATTAAAGATTTATAAAACTGTACAATGCTTCGATAGGCATTCTACTTGAAAATATAAATCGATTTTTCTAGCAATTCCTATGAAAAGAAGCGTTTTTTCTTTTTTGATAAAAGCTATTTTTTTGCTAGATTTTTTAGATAATTGATTTAAAATATACTGAAGCTCTCCATCTTGTTTCTAACAAAAGTTACATAAAAAATACGGTGTAGTATTAATTTTTTTGGTGGTAGTAAGTTACATTTTCTTTATTAAATAGTTAAGTTATAACCGTATTAATTGTTAAATAAAATCAACTATATCTTACGCCTCCAAAAAATGCATTATTAAAATTAGAAAATTCTCAGAATTTTCGGTGCGAATAATTTCCAATTTTCTCACTGGTAGAGATATTTAACGTAAGCATATCAATAAGAATACAATTTAGTTTAAGAAACATTATATTATATTTTAGAGCACTTTTATTTAGAAATTATAATTGATTTAAATTATTTTGAAAAGAATTTATATATTCCATTGATAATTTCTAGTAACTATTAAAGCTGACTCATATTGCATCATATAATTTGTAAATTAACGTTTTCTTCAGTTTATATTCGTTTTTTTTAATATTATGAATGTCATTGAGTCATAATGAAGTTAAAATAATGTCCAACAAATTAAAATAGAGTTAAAAATAGTTTTTGCATGTACATATGATACATATCGATTTACTTGCAAATCCATCGTTTATTATGTCCTTCTTTCTCTCATAAAATAATGTAGATAAGTGCCTTTTTCGCCTTCTAAATGCACCAATCATTTGTTAGAGATAGTACACGTTGTATGCAACAAAAAAATGCAATTACATACATTACATACGAAATCACTAACCGTGTATAAATGTTTATATCTGTCTCCACTTTCTTTCTCTTATTCTATACTAGACGCTCACGATGTAGTTTGTTTTTTTTTTGTTCATTTTTTTTTTTCTTCAGTTCTTTTGCTTCATCACATCGTCAGTATTCTTCTCATATTTTATTTATATCGATTAGAATATATTTATTATACTGCATTATTGCAATTTGCTTACAAAAAACATATTGTTTGGGTGATTAAAAATCTACGAAAAAAACAAACGATGACTGATACTGAAAAATCACCAATTATTCCTCCACAAAATCAATCAAAAATAAAGTCAATTCTTCAAACTGTTAAAAATTTTGTTAAAAAATTTTTTCATGATTGGTCGTTGGAATTTGCAGGAGCGACTGCATTTCATTTAATGATATCTATTATTCCTATGTTTATAGCAGTAATTGGAATAGTAGGTTTTGTTTTGAGAAAGCGGCCTGATGCACAACAAGCATTTGCTAATAAACTTACCAATACATTTAATAATGATAATTCTACACAATCTACTTTAAGTGAAGTTAATATCTATTAGAAAATTAAAAGAAAGCAAATTTAATCATCTATTTTTCTTATAGGTAGCTAATATAGCTGTTGGTAAACTCTCAAAATCTGCTGGTATTACTTTATTTTTTGGTATTTTTTTTGCAATAGTTGGTGCATCTAAATTATTTCGGGGTATTGATAAATTTATGTGTATTGCATATCGAATACCTGCCCGACCATTTTTAAAAAAATATAAAGTAGCTATGGGAATGGTTCTCTTTATTATTCTAGTTATTCCATTAATGCTCGTGGCTAGTTCAGCTCCATCCATTTTATTAAGTGTAATTCCCGGTAGTGGTGGTCGGGTTGGAGCATATATTGCTGGAATTATAACATCATTCTGTATAGCATTTTGCCTATTTTTAGCTATTTATTGGATAATTCCAAATAAAAAAATGTCATTTAGAACTGTATGGTGTGGAACATTAGTTTCTACTATTCTACTAGACGTTATTATCATTTTATTTCCATTATATGTACGCAATTGTATGGGCAACTATACAGGTAAATCTTTCATATAAAATATTTTTTCGTGTTATTATATTTTTGTATTTATAAAGGACAAATTGGTTTTGCTATTATTCTTGTTTTAAGCTTTTATCTTTTTGGAATAATTCTTGTCCTAGGTATTCAAATAAATGCTTTCTTTCTTGACGATTGTAAACCATTCTACGATGGATTAGGTACATATATAAGTCAAATGTATGAAGAACATGGCACTGGTGAATTAACAAAACCACTACTTGGTGAAAACGTAGAACTACAACAATCATAAATAATAATCAATAAAATATAAACAGAAATATTTTTTCTATTTTTCAAAAAGATCTATTTTTAGTTTTATCATTGCAAAAAATATATTATTTATTTTTTCATGTATCTATGTTATCATAAGACACAAGATGAATACATAAGGTATCTTGAAATAAAAAAATCAATAAATATATATTTCTATGATTACATAAAATTGAAAAATCAAAATAAATAAATCATTAATAGAACAAGATCTATTGATGATAATACTTGAACATCAAAAAAAAAGTATGTCTTTATATTTAATATATTATCAAAATAGATTTAATTATTCTTTTATATCTCTTTAGATAATTATTAATAGAAATAACGAATAGTTTTCTTCTCATATTGTCTTATATACTATATGTTTTTAAGAAGAGATAACTGTTAATCAATGATCATTTGGAAACTTTGGTCGTAAATGCAGAGTATATTCGGATGATATATTTGAAGAATTATTAATGTTTTTAAAAGAAAATTAGTCTTTTTCAGTATGATTTCAAACAACAAAATTACTATCTTATCTATTTATACAATAAAATATTCATGAAAAATCCAAATAATATAGAATTTTTTTAAATACATATTATTACACTTTATAAATTGGTAGAGAATATTGTATTTTAATATTTTCTATTCAAAACATTCAAATGATAATCGAAATATTCTTTTACAGTTTAATTATGTAATCATTTTTGTTGATAATGACTAGATTGTATGATAGATTATTTATTCAAACGTATGGTAGAGTTCTTAATGCTGTTGAAACTCATTTGTTTTAATTATCAAGTTCTTATGACAAATAATTCTTGTTGGTTTATAAAGAAAAGTTAAAGGAGAATAAATTTTATTAAATAATATTGAAATATTTATAAAATTTTACTTTTCATTTATTAAAAACTTTAAATATTATACATATGAAAAAAATTGATTTTTAAGAAAATTTTTTTTTTTTGATTTATTTATTTTAATTTGACAAGAACATTTGTAATTGGTTCTCCTTCATAATCTTTAAATGGATATGATAAATTACCGTCTTTATTTTTCCATAACCAAGTTGATGGATCAAGAATTGTTTTTTCTTTTCCATTCATTTTATTAATATAGATATGACGTGTTGCTGGATGAGTCGTTTGTACATATGCATATTCAAATCCTTTTATATCCCGTCCATAATCACATACATGAGTACGCAATTGAGCAGCTATACCTTTGCCTGAATATTTTGAATTTGTTGTACCAGCTGAAATATATAAGACCATATTTGGTTTTAATTTTTGTTCCATGTCATGATGAATAAATCGATGACGGTGTTCATCAAATAAATCTCCAACAGGATCATCAGATGTAGAATTGGAAGGATCATATGGATGTTTTTGACAGAATAAAAATAGATCATTAGCTATGATTGTTGCGACAATTTCATTGGTTGGACGATGTCGTACAAAAAATGATAATTTTTCATCAAGGACACTTGTTATAAGTGGCCATGACCAGTCGTTAAATATTATTTCTGCTGTTGATCGTGTAAACATTGTGAAAGGATTATGTAAAACAAATTCGTCAGCAATTAATTTAGCACATAATCGAGCATCTGTTTCATTTTCAATTGTAGCAATTTCGTATTCTTTATCACTCGCCATGTTGCAAAAATAAAATGGATAGAATGAAAGAGTAATATTACTGTAAGTATTTATGAGTCATGTTAACCTTGTTTTTTTCTCGTTCTGTTCATGATCTACTCTCTCCTACACAAATCATTATTTATTCAAGGATAAATGTCTTTTACAAAGTTAACATACGTAATAGTATAAATTCATGTATGTTTATTTGTAAATCGAATCAATTAGTTCACTATAATGAAATAGTTAATAATATAAATTTTAAGGATGTGAAAAGGATCAATAAGAAGTAGTGTGAGGTACTATTATAACTTTTAAAAAAACTCAATTGAAGTATTTCTATTGTATAAAAATTTTCAAAACCTTAAACACTTTCGTTTTGTTCTGCTCTTTACTCTAAAACTGATAATAAATTATTTTAATTTTTCTATTACTGTTTATTTCTTATTATCAATTATGTTTATCTATTTAAGACGTTTCGTCATTGACACAATAAAATTTCAAAAAGAAATTTCCATTACGAATACTCAATACGGACAATGGATGATTTAGCGTATTGGCGATTCTCATCGTTATAAAACGCTGAAAACTCATATAAATAATCATATATGATCTATTTTGTCAAACTCGAACAATCCGTTCGTCAGCAGTTCGGTTTGCTATATGAATTCGATATCATCACTTACAATCTAAATCTGACATGATCTAATGTTTTTATTAGTACAGCTTTTGTCCGAACTATTTCAAATCAAAAAATAGATAATATTATTACATAAATTTATTTGTACTATTGTAATAAAATAATTCTTCTTTTACTTTTGACATTTTTTTTACTTTTAATCATTACTAATGTATGTCGTTATTTTATTGATTTTAAGCCGGATTCCATGTTGATGTACCATAAGAAGGATCTTGAACAAATACACGTGGTTGATCTATATGTTCGCATGGTATGCAACCGGGCGAATCTGCTGTTTGTTGTCTGCAACATACCCATCGATCTTCGAGAAGACCACCACTACCTCGTAGAAAGTAACCTGAATGTTTTTTACAACCATCTATTAAATATTTATCAAATTGTTGTCCACATCGAGTGCATGTTTTGAAACGTGCTTCACCAGTCTCAGCACATAATGCATCACGTGCATCATCGAGAAGTGAACGCAATTCAAAAAGTTCAGCTGAACAATCATCGACAGGATCGGGTAACTGAGCTTGAGCAACCGCACGTACAGCTTGAACAATCACATCAATCTAAAGAAAATGATTTGATAAAATTGAATAAATAAATTTGTTTATATACCATTGGAACTCCATTGATCAACTGTTCTAAAGCATTATAAGAATAAACATCGTATTGAGGAAAACCTTCTATAGCCTCTAACACCCATTGTTCCATTGATATATTAGGCTCGGTACGCAGTATTACAAAGGCTTTTCCACGCTGAACAGCATATCGAAATTCGAGTTGACAATTTGTCGACTCAATGTATGCTTTTGAAAGAAAGACCAGAAGTACTTTTGCACATTCTATACCTAAAGATAAATCAATACATCGAAGATATCAGTAATTAATAGGTGTACAAACCTGTAGCCAGTGCATCATTACTATTTCCTTGCATTGAACCCCAAATATCAAACCATGCTTGTACATTGCGCATATGAAAATCTTCATAGACTTCACGGACAAGTTCTTGGTTATCCGAGTGATAACTATAATTATGTGTGTATGATAAATTTTTATGATTTTGTCAATTAAAATATCATACAATAAGCATCTGCGTACCTAATCATGCAATCAAAAGGCCGCCGTTTTGGCAAACCATATTGATCAATAATTGATGGTGGTGCTTTAAAAGTTGTACGTGTTAGCGAATGATGTGTATGACTGAATGATGAATCAGCATGTGGCTCTTGTAATTGAATTCGAACAGGTTGTCTAACTTTCATTGATTTAATATCACGAGATTTGCGTTTTGGTGGCCATATTGGAAGTTTACTTTTACATTCATCAATTTCTTTTTCAAGAGCTATTTTCTCAATTTCTTCACGTTCAGCTTCGCTAGGAGCTGGTAGACATGCACTCTTATAAATATAAGATATGAATAAATACAAATAATTTGATTCTATAGTTTAATTATTAAGTTACTTACTTCAATTGCAACGCATAAATCAGTAATACAGTTACTATCGTAGAAAGATTTATAAGCAGTTTCTTGGTCAGAAATGTGGAAACAAATACGTCCAGCAATAATTAATCCGAGCCAACCTTTTGGATGCCATTGTTTAACGGCTATTACAGGTACAATTGGCTTGCTAAGAAGACGAGCTTGTTCAAATGCTGCTTGACAGAGAGATGTTTTTTCTAACTCAGGAGTAAGAATTGGTACAAAGACAGTGCATTTAGCTACACTACAAATAGCGTTTGGTTTTGATAAATTTTCTACAGCTACAGATGATTGTGTAGCAGTAAGAGATTCAAGAATGAGTTGACCGACATTAGCACCATCGTCAGTAGTACAGATGAGTACAGTATAAGGAACTGAACCTGGTAGAAATGTTACACTTATATTATTGTCTTCTATCTAGATAAAAGAAAATAATCATTATTATTAACAATCATATTATATCAAATTTTACTTGTGATGGATCCGTAATGTTTTCAGCATCTGCCTTTTTTTCCACTCGAGTTTGAGCACACTTAATAATCTCCGATATAGCATGCGTAAGAGAACTATTGTCATTTAGTACAATTGATTGAATGGCATTTGCTGATATAGCACCTAATGCACCGTATGGTTGAAAGGTAGGCTCTGCCAAAATGACAAGAATCGGTTTATGCATATCTTTGGCATAGTTAAGAGTTTCCATACAAGAAGCTGTTCTTTGATACAATCGACTGATGACAACTACGAATATATCACACCATTGGATGATATTAGCTCGTGCATTTAATGAATGTGGAATATTTTCATTTATAAAGTAGCATGATAAATGTTGATCAAATAATCCTTGTCTTAATTGTTCGCTGATTGTTTGTTGTGTTGTGTGACAAGCAATAAGTATTTTATTGATGTTTGTACTAGAGACTTAAGAAAAAAAAGACAAATATTGTAGACGAATAACATATTAAATATGAGTACCTGTCGTGGTTTGTGGAACATCCATTGCTAACGGGTTATTTGACACTTTTGTGTTTTGTAATGTAGCAGGAGAATTAACACCATTTGATGTTGTGACAACAGTAGTTTTTGATGCTCCGCAACCCATGAACAACTTTTTTATTCAACGCAAATGAAAGTAAAACAGAGAGGGAGAACAAAACAAATATGAATGAAAAAGTTCCTTTTTATTTTCTTTCGTTGTCAACTTTTTTTTCTTTTTTCCTTCGTTTCATGCTTTTATTTGCAGAACAAAACATCTGCTGGAAGCATTTATGTCTTTTATCGTCAATTTCGCCTCTTACCTGGTATATGTTTATTATACTAATCGGTTTGTAGAACTATCTTCAATGAAATTTGTTCAGCATCTTGCAAGGCTTCATTTTTCGAGATTTTGAAATCTCATTATAAATTCGACCAATCATTTCAATGGCAAACACAATATATGAAAATGACAAATTGCTTTTTTTCCATTATGGCTCTTTTCAAGTTCACTTGAAATAATTTCAGTAATATTGAGACAAAAAATATGTAAAAGTTGAAGTAAATCCAAAATATCTCAAACATAACTTTTAGCAATTGATAATGTAAGAAATGAGTTATGTACAATGGAAAACATCAAATTCTCTCGTATTTATTTTTCAAAACTATATTTCGATAGAACAAAGTATCTTTTTAGAAACATTGTAAATAGTATAATTATAACAAAAAAAAAATAGAATTACATCATGTTTTTGACAATTGAACCTTGCATAAACTTAAAAATTGTAATAGAATTAAGAACGATACTAGATGTATTCATCATACTATTTGTTTACTTCATCCATCTTTGTATCGTTTATTTCCCAAACGCGTGCAACAACTTCTTGTAAATAATCTGTAAAAGCAAAATATTTGCCTCTTAACCATACTAATGAACGATATCGATTCGAGTCTTTCTTATTTGTACATCGTGGTCGCATAGGTCGTAAATTATCTGCATTGGAATCTTTAGTCAATGTTGTCCATGTCCATGTCTGTCCACCATCGTTTGTAGCACCACGAAAGAGTTCATGATGTCGTTGTCCATCAGTACAGCTAATAAGTGGACTTCCTGTTATGGGATCACTATTTGTCGATATATATACTATAGATGGATCATCGGGTTCAATTGCAGCCAAACCACTATAATCATCTTCACCTGAATAAAGACGACAACCAGCATAAGCAAGTGAATAGTCTACCCACATAGAACCATTCCATCGTGCATAACGAAATCGTAAATCATCACCACCTTGACCCACAGGAAGACCTTCTGAATTGTACTGAACACTAAAAACACATACAGGATGACCATTTCTGTCTAAGACAAGATCAACTATCCATGCAACATGTTGCGCGTCACCGCGATAAATTAGTGTACCTTGATCAGGTGAATCGAGACCAACTTGTAATGAACATAGTTTTGTACCATCCGATCGATATAATTGTCCAGCTCGATAGTAAATATGATATAAGCTATTATCATAATCACGTGGATGTCCTTCTGTATATATCATATGTATTGTATCATGTTCATTTGATGTATATCTTACATATGGTCGATGTTTTTGTGATGATGGAACGTTTATATAGACATTACCATTATGCCAAGTTGTTCCAAGATCATCTGAATAGAGATATGATGGTTTAAAGGAACCATCAAGACCTCGAAAAAAATTATAAATACGATTTGATTCACTCGGAAGAAGAAATAGATTTGCATAAGTAAGTTCTGTCGTAGGTGATGGTGTATAACGTCGAACTGGAGTAAATTGACGAAATGGCTTTGCATCTATGAGAGAAATACGCGAATAATTATGTGATTCTGTATTATGTTTTGCATAAAGAACGAGTAATCGGTCATCTGGTCTAACAAGTAATGCAGGACCATCATGATCGTCTAATTCAAACTGTTCATGTAATACTACATGTTCTGTAGTGTGTGTCGAACAATCATGAATATGAAGCTCAATATTACCATGACGACTTTTATCGTGCCCACCAGATGCAACTGATCCTACCAAAACGAAAGAACCATGTTGGAGAGCACCTGGAGATTCAAACCAGCACCATCCACCATCATCACTTAAAATGAATGTTTCACTCGTATGAACATCTGTACTTTTCCTAGTACTATTTAGCATAATTGATTTTGACGTTCCTACAATAGTAAAAGAGGTATGTCTATTGTACTCAACAAATTGAAAGGTATTATTTGTGAAAAAATGGATAATGTACTTGTTTCTTTTCATTAATAAAAAAAAAACGCCTGTAATTTCTATGATATGATAAAAAAGGAGTCTCTAGAAAATTCAAAATGTTTCCTGTTCATTCTAACCTAGATTTAGTTCATGCTCAGCATTATTCTATTTCTCTAGCATTTCTGCTCTAGTGCACTAATAACTGCTTAGACGAAAGTAACTTCAGAGTAGCTCCTATGACTATGAATCAAATATATGATAAGGATCTTGTCATTGTAGTCGTTCTTTGCTCTTAAAGAAACGAATAATAATAAAAATCATATGATATGATCAAAACCAAAAAACTATCAAGTTACATGGCATTTTCTGTAATTTGTTTTTCATCAAGTTTTCATATCTTTTTTTGTCATCACTCAAACACTACGGATTATCAGTAAATAGGAGAAAACACTTTAGACAAAACTTCGAAAAATCGAATTGTATTAAATGTTTTGATAGATAGAGAATCCTTTTGTATTGTTTCAATATATGATACATACAATTCAAATTTTTACCTCCTAATTTTCTTGCAAAAAAAATTTTTTTCTTATTATAAACGAATATTTTACTGTTTTTTTCGACCAAAATCATATAACTTTCAATGATTATCAAGGAGACAATATACAATTTACGTTAACATACATACGAGAATTTATTAACTGGAAAACGGACTTCATAACAAATTCAAAAGCTGACTGTTAATAAAAATATATTAAAAAAATGATAGTCATAATTTTAATTTTAATATAAGCAATATACTTGGTTCTTTATATATAGAAAATTCATCTTCAGATACTATGGACAAATTCGTCAACCTAAGCAATGAGCTGCTAGAGTCCAAATAAATAACTGTGAAATATATTCTTTCAATTAAATATCGGTAACAAAATAGTCTTATTCTGGGATAAACTCAATAATTTTAAAATACTTTAAATTACCACACAATTTTGTCTTATAAAACATAAGAGAACGTAACTCACCGAAACTCGTCGAGCAGATAAATATTTAACGTTAGAAGCAAATGGGTATGCACACACATGGGTTAAAATTTGGTCAAAACGAAAGCGAATGGTGAAAGAACGAAAAGAAAAAAGAAAAATTTACGTCTAGTGTGAGAACAGAGAAAACGAAAATTATTTACAGTGCAGTATGCCTATGAATGCATCTATTCTCTTCATACCACTATCGGGTATGTAAGACGAGAAACAAATTAGAATATTGGACAAGTCTTTTTCGCATGATCTGAGGAAAATCTTTTGTTTGAAATATTGCACTATTTCATGTATCGGTTCTTAG
>JAJEKB010020045.1:0-19280 GCA_022393335.1 Macrotrachela quadricornifera
AATAATATGAATGATATTTCATTCTTTTTCTTTCTACATTTAAATATATTGCTTAAATATAGTCAAAGTATTTGATTTTTTATAGTATATATCATCCCAAATGATATTCAATAGAATTCTTTTAATGTCATTCTGGTACTTATTTTAGTATGATTTTGTAAATAAAATAAGAATTATTCATCAGATTTATTTTCTTGTCATATTTAGATATTATAGTTTTGGTTTCTTCTTACTATCCGAATGATTCTCCAACATATTCTTTTTTCATTCGTATTTTTATCCCCAAAATAGATCCAGCAATTACAAATTAATAATCTAAAAATATTTATGAGTTTAGTATATGATATAATCGTGCTTCTTATCTGACAATTTCTTTGCTATTACTAATACTTATTTATTTGGTATGGTTATATTCATTTTATTATACTGTCGTACTCATGTCTAATGTAGATTTATTATATACCAATGCTAATGTTCCAAATATTACAAAACAAAATAAACCACTTGAACCTATATATGAATGGTATCCATGGTCTTACTTTAATGTAATTTTTGGTTGTTTAATTATGGGTTTTATTGCTGTATTCTTTTCTTTTCGTACGACAACGTATAAAGAAACAGGTAATATTAGTAAAGCACGTTTATGGTCTTATGTTACTCTATTATGGAATATTGTAGCAACATGTACCGGAATTAGTTTAACGTTTTATGCTATATTAAAACACTAAAATCAAAGAAAAACATACAATAAAAACTATTTTTAACTAATAGAAAATATAAAGTTTACATCATTTGTTTCATTTTTTGTTTGAATTAATAAAATAAAAACTTTGCTAGATTACTTTTTTTTTTGGATTATTTGGATTTAAAAAGGTGGAATCGAATCACATGCATGAGGATCTTCTGATCGAGCAGATTTTAATTTACATAAAAGCATTCGTCGACAATTATGATCACATTTTGTATCTTGAGATTTTCTATGATATTTAGAAACTAATTTCATTAATGGACCATCAATATCATTTTGTAATCTTTCAAGAAAATCATTCCAATCATTTGGAAATAAATTTTTCATTTCATAAGCATCTCGAGCATTATATTCATCAGTAAATATTGTTTGATTTTGTATATTTGAAGCAGTTAAATTCATAATTACAGTACGATGATCAAGTGCCCAATATGAACTTTGAGGATAATCACCATCGATTGTGAATATACGATAACCTGGATTAAGATCTGAATATGTTGTTACTGATGGACCAATATAAGCCTAAAATAAACAAAAAAAATTCTCTTTTTTTTTATTTAAAAAAAATAAATATAAATATATTTGCCATTGAAACAGGACGTTTTTGATCAATTTCATCATAAAATACAGTAAATTCATCTGAATGTACATGTCCAAAAAATTGTCCTGCAATAGTATTTTCATATCTAATAAAAAAAATAAAGAATTAAATTAAAATTAAATTAAATAAAATATACCGATTAACAATTTTATAATAATTCCAACTAAATGCTGCTAAACATGAACTTGGTGGATGATGTCCAATAATATGAACTTTTTCTTCATGATCTTCAGCATATTGTAACCATTGAATTAACTAAAATAAAAGTAGATAGATCTAGATTTTGTTTATTATTGAAAAATTTACCCATTGAAGTTGATCGAGTGGATCAGTTGAATTAATAAATAACCAAAAATTATCTTGAGCACAATAATTCATATTTAATGAAATTAAACGTAAACCAGCTCGTACTTTAGTTGTATAGAAAGCACCACGTAAAATACTATCACGTGTATCATTTGGTAAACCAAGTTTAATCCAACTATCAGCTAATGCTTCATATAACCATGTTATATTATCTGTTCGAACATTTGGTGTTGGATACATATTACAAGGTGCTAATTTCAAAATAAAATCCTAATAAAATATAAATAAATATTATATGTAATATACCTGCTTCATGGTTACCAGTTGATGAATAGAATATTTTATTAGGAAAAAGTGTTAATAATAATTGATTAATAGTATTTATTGAATAAAGTTGATCAGAACGAGATTGATTCCAAACATTATGTGGTGGTAAATCACCGGTATAATAAATAAAATCAATCTATTATAAATAAATAATTGTTTAGTACTATAAAAAAGTTTGAATTGAATCACTTGTTCATTATCTTATAGATAAGATTTATCTGATTATATGTATTCGAGTATACTCTATCCAATTATGAAAATCAGATTGTTCGGAATATTTTCACTTATTTTAAGGAAAGAAATGTCTATGAAAATTGTTCAAATAACTTCATTCTTGTTTGAAATTTATATATAAAAATAAAGAAACTCTTACTAAAACACCTGAAATGAACGAATGTTTTCAAATTTTTTTTTTGATTAAGTCTGTACATATGACTTTCAATTAAAAACTGAAGTTATTTAGCTAGGAAAAAATTGAATAATTTCAATTGAACTAAAATAAATGATTCTAGAAGTTTTCATCATATTAACATTTACTTTTTCAACATCTGCAATACGCTTTAGTATAGCTTCAGCTGTCCAAAATGGCAAATCACAACTTCTATAATCACCCCTTTTATAAAATAAAATAAAATTTTCATTCAATATAAAAATATATCACATAATCTTACCAAAAACCAGCACCTGTTTCATTACCACCTATATAAATTTAAAAAAATATAATGATAATACTCATAAAATAAACTAACTTGGTTGACCACCTCGACAACATAATGGTTGATGACAATTAGCTAATGATCCTGGTTTATAGGCAAAATCAACATGAATATCTGATAGATGAAGAACAGTTAATTTAGGTGATCCAGGCTAGAATTAAATCACTAATATTATCATTAAATTTTATTGTAATTTTCTTACCGATGGTGGTTGCGGTGGTTTTGGTGTTGGTTTTGGTTTATCAGGAAATGTAACATTCCATTTTAAAAGTGGAAAATCAAATTGTGGTTCACATTGAAATGCTAACGTACATAAACCTTTGCTATTAAGTGGTGACTTAGTAATTATCTCTAAAACTGCATTCTATTAAATATGAATTAAATGTGAAGATAAATATATTTTAATTAAAATTGATTACTTTATATAAATTAACTGCACCATCACAAACAGTTGGATCAATTTTTTTATATTCTTTACAAATTAATGCTAATGCATCATCAAAATGTGATGTTTTATTACTTTCAATAAGTATTCGAATCTGAAAATTTAATAAAATTTTAAATAATAAAAAGAATGAAAAAATTCAATTTACTATTGGTAGAATATAATCACAAAATTCACATAATTCATCAGCTTTATATTTTCTAAGTGACCAACGTAATGTCTGAAAATTTGTTGAATGTTCTAACCGATGACGATAATTATTAATCATTAATTTTAATTCAATATCATTTTCTGGTATATTATTCACTAATAAATCAATAGAATTTTGTAAAATCGCACGAGTATCAATCCATGTTATATAAATAGTTGTAAGACACAACAAAATAAGCAAACAACTTGTCACCTTCATCATTACAATAAGAAAAACTAAATACTGAGATAAAAATAAAGATGTTTTTATATCAACGATCTTATCTATAGATGACCTGTTTTTAACTAGAAAAAAAAATGTTCTAGGTATTCAGATCAATCATAATAATAAAAATCTTTATTCTCTTTTCAAGATTAAATAAAAAAAAACAAACAAATAATAGATATTCTTTCTAAATCATTTTTATATATAGCAAAATAATGGAAGACAATTTAATTAGGAATTGTATCACATGCATGAGGATCTTCTGATCGTGATGTTATAAAGTCACATAAAAGTCCTCGACGACAATTATGATCACATTCATTTCCATTTGCATATGATTTCGTATAATATTGATATACTAAACTCATTAATGGTCCATCAATATTATCTTTTAATCTTTCAATTAAATTATGCCAATCATTTGGAAATAAATTTTCCATTTCATAGGCATATTGAGCATCATATTCATCAACAAATATCGTTCGATTATATATATTTGTTGCTGTTAAATTCATAATTACTGTACGATGATCAAGTACCCAATATGAACTTTGAGGATAAGATCCATCGATTTTATAAACACGATAACCTGGATTAAGATTAGAAAATGTTGTTAATGATGGTGTTATATATCCCTAAAAAGAATAAGAAATTATTTTTATTTTTGAAAGAAAATTTTTAACCATTGAAACAGGACGTTTTTGATCAATTTCATCATAATTTATAACAAATTCATCATTATGTGTATGTCCATAAAATTGTCCAGCTATTGTATTTTCATATCTAATAGAATTAAAATTTTTCAAAAACAAAAAAAAAGAAATTTCTTTTCATTTTTACCGATTTACAATTTGATGAAAATTCCAACTAAATGATGCTAAACATTGTCGCGGTGGAATATGTCCAATAATATGAACTTTTTCTCCATGATCTTCAGCATATTGTAACCATTGAATCATCTAATAAGTAATTGATAAATAATTATACTTAGATATACACAGAATCATTACATTCAAATTCGAATAATTGATAAAAGGGAGTAGAAGTAGGTGAAAAGAAAGAATTTCATAATTGGCTATGGCGAATGCCGAGTTCGAGTTCGAAGTTGATGTATGCGTATTTTATAGTATTAGTATTTTCAAAATCATTTTTCTACTCTTTAAATGATACTTCTTAAAATTCTGCAAAACTGATATATTTTATCTAACGAGTATAGGCTTTCGTTAAATGAATATGATTTCTTTTTCTTCTATTCGAACAACTTACCCATTGAAGTTGATCAAGTGGATCAGTTGAATTAATAAATAACCAAAAATTTTCTGCTGAACAATAATTCATATTTAATGAAATTAAACGAAAACCAGGCCGTATTATTGTGGTATAAAATCCTCCATTTTTAATACTTTCACGTGTATCATCAGGTAAACCAAGTTTAATCCAATTATCAGCTAATGCTTCATATAACCATGTTATATTATCGGAGCGAATATTAGGTGTTGGGAAAAGATTACATGGTGCTAAATAATAGAAAATATTTAATAGATAAGATTTTATAAAATAAAAACAGAAATGTTTTACCTGCTTCATGATTACCAACTGCCGAATAGAATGTTTTATTTGGAAAAATTGTAGTTAATAATTGATTAATAGTATTAAGTGAATAGAGTTGTTCTTCTCGAGATTGATTCCAAACATTATGAGGTGGTAAATCACCAGTATAATAAATAAAATCAATCTATACAAAAAAAGAAAATTAGAAAACAAATAAAAATTCAAATTTACTTTCTCTAATTCAGAAGCATATCGAAGTATACTTTCTGCTGTCCAATATGGTATATCACAACTACGTAAATCACCCCTATATAAAGAATATATTTTCAATAATAATCAATTTGTTTTTTGAAAAAGACGAAGGTCTCACCAAAATCCAGCACCTGTCTGACCTGGAGCTAAATAAAGCCAAGAAAAAAATCATAATAAATATTAAATATCTTTTAAATATTCACCAGGTAGACCTCCTCGACAACATAATGGTTGAGAACAATCAGCTTGTGATCCAGGTGTATAAGCAAAATCAACATGAATATCAGATAAATGTAAAACAGTGAATATGGGTGAACCGGGCTATAATGAAATATAAAAAGCGCGTAATTGTTTAATGTTTTTTTTTAATATTTCGTGTTCTTTTTTTCATGTGTTTTACCTCTAATAATCTAACATAAAATGGAAGATAAAAAATTATTAAATGTTTTAAAAAGGAAACAATCATTGAAATGTCGTACTCATCATTCCAATATGCCTATTAATCACTCAAGTTTGTTGTTTTTCTTACATATTTGAATATGTATTTGTATAGAAATTCTCAATAGCTAATTTACAATATTCATATTATATCAATAAAAATAAAAATAAAAATAAAAATAATGAGATAGATATATGTGAAAAACTTTTATATTGTCATCAATTATTAAATTATAAATCATCAAAAAAACGAATAATTAAACAATGGCAACCAAAATTAACAAATGAAGAAAAAATTCTTTTTAATGAAGAAGAACTTTTATCTGCTTATCAAAATATTATTGCTAATACATGTGGACAACATCATCATCGATCACAAGTATTATTTTAGAATTGAAATTATTGAATTAATTTTATTTTTATTATTAATAGATGAAAATTTTGCAACAACGTTCATCGATTGAACAATTACTTTTACCAATTCATCAATTTTGTCGTAAAGGACCTTATCCAAGAACGTCAATTAAACGTCAACATATCGATGATGAACAAGTTCCATGGAATATCGATGTACCAAAGTAATATCATTGAATCAATACGTTAGATTTTTCATCTTATGATATACGAGTAAAAGAGATATTAATTTCAATTATTAACTTATTAGAAATATAGAATACGTATTGGTCTATAATACGAAATGTATTCCAAGCAGGATGTTAGCATAAATTTTTCTGTTAGAGTGGATCGGCTAGAAAATGTCTAGAGCTGATGCTGAGTTAGGTAGGAGAAAGATTGGAGGCTCCAACTATCGAATGTACAATTAATTTTGATTTCTAATATCTAAAGCAATGCTAACAAATTTCTCACCATTTTCCACATAGACTAATGACACATTTCGTTTTATAGACAAGAATCTACTCTATACTTTTGTCTAGTTAATTAATGATGATCTTATTTTATTTTGGAGCAATGGATAATCCAATAAGAACTCTTAAGATAAACTCTGCAATATTAAAGTATTTATCACAATTTATGAGTTAAAATTTCTATCCTTATATTTTCACGCTCCTCTTAGATTATATTTCAAAAATCATTAATAATTATCTAAATTCAAATTTTCGTATGTTTTAGTTATAATCCGTTTTATTATACTGATCCATCATTATTGAATAAGACGGATGATATTGATCCAGAAATAATTTCATCAAATATCATGTGGAATGTTTTTGATACAAATTATAATGTTGATCGACGTACAGCTAATCCAACGGGTCATTATTTAATTGATAATAAAGGTTATCCATTAAATCCTCTTGGTCGAACAGGTTTATGTGGACGAGGTGAATTTAAACGATGGGCAGTTAATTATAAAACTCATCTTGTTATTATGTGTGGTACTGATGAAATAAAATCAGGAAAAGAAATATTTAAATATATGATGGAAAAACCAAGAGATAATTATTATTATCGTTTACCATCAACATGGACAACAGGAACAACAATAAATGCAATTACAAAAACGCTTAAAACATTTCTGATGAATATTTATCAAACATGGAATAATAATAATGATGATGATGATAATATGACAAAAATCAACGAAATAATTGACCATTTAACATTTGTTAGTACTGCTTATATTGGTAAAGATTAATTATTTTTTTTCTTTCATAGAAATTTTCGAATTTAAATTTATAAATAGATGATGCAAAAAATACAGATAATGCTTGGCTTGAAACATCTGTATGTTGTTATATTCAAACAAATATGAATAAAATAATTTCATCAAATCAACATATTGATCTTAATAAACTTTTTCCTGATCCATCATTATATGAAAAAACAACTTATACATGGCATCATGTAACACGAACAAGTAAATTACTTGATAGTGAACATGATGTAATTAAACTTATTGCTAAGCGATATAATGCTTATTGGTAATTTACTTTTGGTGGTTTTGGTGGTTGTGGTAATGGTTTTGGTTTATCAGAAGGAAATGTAACATTCCATGTTAAAATTGGATAATCAAATTGTTTATGACAATCAAATGCTAATGAACATAATTGTTTGTTATTGTAACTAGATGAAGTTATAACCTCAATCACTACATTCTATTTAAAAAAAAGTTTTTTTTTTAATATTTTTATTTGCAAAAAAAGATAATTTATACTTTATATTCATGTACAGCACCAATACAAACATTAACATCGATTAATTTGAATTCGTTACATAAGCTAATAACAACATTTTCGATATGAGTACTTTGATTCGTTTCAATAAGTAATCGAACCTTAAAAAAAATATATAAAATTTTTTAAAATTGAATAGATTTTAAATGAAATAAATCTTACAACTGGTACAACTAAATCACAAAATTGACAATAAGCTTTATTATATCGATGTTTAAGTGCCCATCGAAGTTTTTTGAAATTTATTGAATGTTCAAAACGATGACGAAATTTTGCAATTGTTATTTCAATCTGTTGATTATGATCATTTAAATTTTTATCATTTATTAATCGACTATCAATTGTTATTATGTATAAAGTTAAAAAATAGCATAAAATACATATATAACCAAAAATCGACGACATTATTGTTTCACTAAGATAAAAGAAAGAACAAAGCAAGGTGCTTTCATAATAAACATCTTATCTTGTTCATTAATGTCAAAAAAAATCATATTCTTTGAGATTATAAAAATTATTTTATCAAATAAAATATTTTATCACAAAAAAAAAATTTGTACAAAAGAAAAATATAACAATTATTGTAAATGCCGAGCAACTGTTCGATGAATTGGAAAAGTTTCTCCATGATGACAAATATCTGTTGGATCATCGAGATGAAGACCCTAAATATACAATTAATTATTAAATCATAAATTCTTTTCTATACATTTCTTATAGCATGAATAAATTCATCGTTTTTCATCTCATTGAACTAATCGTTTATTCATCAGACTAGCCATTGATTTCTCAACACAACCACTACTAAACGAGGTTTGTAGGATGAAAAATAAGTAAGTCATTCAAAAAAATACAATGAACAATCAAAACTGGCGACTTGTCAAACGAAAAGAAGGACATGTTTTGAGTGCACAATCAAAAATTGTATTTGAAAAAATAAATTCGTATGTATATCCTGATCTATCATCAAACACTTGAGATATTCATTGTTCCTGCGATAATCCACTCCAAACAGCGGGCTAAATCCTTTTAGAAACAATATCACTTGGCACATTGATCAGCCAGCTTGCAAACAAAAACACATTTTCGAAAAATAATGATTGTTGACTGAGCTGCATGGCTTTTCCATGACAATACTAAAATACTAATTGTAAGGACAGAGTTTTACAAAATCTGAAAAGTATAACATGTGGCTATTGACTTAGATTTTTTTGCAAAAAGACTTCAAATTAGTTGCATTCTATAGCAAATTTGATACTCTGTCTCATAGTATACTTATTTTTGTTCTAACTTTAAACAATGAACTCGAAATTCAAAAACAAAAACCGCTTTTGAACCTGGAAATTTACCAATTTCGGTCGTTTCCTATATTTTTAAATAGCTCAGTCATTCTTTCATTTTATAAAACTCGGCTAGCGATGATTTTGTATAGAAACCAACAACCAATCTAATGAATAAACAATTAGTTCGATCGGATTTATTCTAGAACATCCGTTCACATCTTTCTTTTCTTTATTAACTTACAAAACTGAATGCACCACCATAATCATTTGCTTTAATAAATAAAGCTTTTTCTTTTGCTGCTCGTACATCACCCACATTAACCCATTGATCATTATAATATGTATAATTAACTTTAGCTTCATCATCCCAATGGGATCCGACACTTTGTACAAGTAAACAATATTCAATAAATGTCATCCATCCATTACCATAACCAATACCAATAACTGGCGCTGCAAAATCATGAATATGAGAATCATTTAATTGAAATGTATGGCCAAGTCCTTCAAGACCAATAAGAATTTTATTTCGTGATACACCTTGTTCAACAAGATAAGAAGCACTCCATTCTGTATTATATTGTCGAGTTTCACCTACTTCAACATTTTTCGGATAAATTGGTGAGCTATAACCTGTTTGTTTATCATAAATAGCTGAAATTAAATAAATCAATACGTTTTTTTTATATTAATCTAAAGAACAAAAATAAACTTACTATGATAATCATAAGTCATTAAATGAATTAGATCAAGTACTTGACCTAATTTACCAATTTCATAACAATTATCAATTGTATACTTTCCTGCACCAACAGCTGTAGTTAAAAGAAATTCTTTTCCATATGTTTGATTTATAATTTTACGAAGTTGTTCAATAAAATTAGTATAAAGTGATTTATAATCACCACATGGATATTCCCAATCAAAATCAAAACCATCAATATCCTATTTTATTTTATAATATAAATTAAATATAAATGAATTTATTCATTACTTGAAATTTAATAAATTCAATAAGAGATGTAATAAATTTCATTTGTGATTCAGAATCTTTTAAAGCTGTTTTCCATTCAATATCATCACCAACAAGTGATGGAATAACTTTTAATTTATTGGAACTACGTAAACGATAATCTCGCATACTTTGAAGAGCATTGAAACCATTATAAGGATGTTGAATAACACTTATATTAAGATCTTTAACAATAATTGCACCTATAAGTAAAATATGTGTGCATACGTCAATAGGTAATTGTTCTGGTAAAACTAATGGTTGACTATAATCATAATAACATCCAAATAAATATGATTGAACAGCTGGAACCAGAAGTAAAATATGCCAATTCATCTTCTATTACTTGTTTAGTCTATCTAACTAACTAGACTAAATAATGACTCATTCAAATCAGCTGACAATACTTTTCATTGGTTCTTTTATCTCCCATACAATAGAATATTCATCCTCTGTATTGAATAAATTTCTAAAAATAATACTAAAAATTTCAAAGAATTAAACATAAATTTTATTTAATTATATTAAAAACAAAATTCTAAATAATAATTGAGATTATCAATGCAATAAGAAAAGAATATTACATATATTTAATAGAAAAATAAACAAAATTCTTTATTCCCTTCTACATCTTCTTCGGAATATGTCGATTGGAATAACTGAAAATCATATTTTATATGATAATATATATGCACCTATTATAAAATTTTCTTATTCAAATTATATTGATGATGAAGAAGATATGATTAATGATCAAACATCGTCAAATATTCATAATGATAATTTATTTAATATAGAAAATTCTTTTAAAACATTTTCATTAGAAGATCTTATTAAATCATTTGATAATACAATAAATACTTGTTTTTCTAATTCACAAATAATTCAATCAAACGAAGAATCTATTCATCCATCACAAATCAATTTATTAACAACATCATCGAAGTTTGTTTTGATATATTTCTTTTTATCTCATTCATTTTCTTTATTTTTAACTTAGTACATGGTCAAAATTAATTGATAATCTTCATACATCTTTATATAATGATTTAAAATTATCACATATAAAAAAAAATTGTCAAATAGCTATGAATAATATATATGAAAATAATTTTCAATTAATTGATGATATAAATGAAGATGAAGAAGAATTACGTGAACAATTAGATATGCATTCTGTTATAATATCATCAAATAATTTTATATCAGAACCATTTCTTACAGCTGAACAAGTTATTAATGAAATTGATTTTATGTTACAATATATAACACCTGATTCAGGTTATTATGATGATTTACATATTAATCATAATGAATTTTATTTAAAAAATCAAACAATTTATTCATTAAATTATTTATATGAACAATTAAATACATCAATTAAAGATTTATCAAGTATACTTGTTAAAGAATTAGCTATTCGAGATGAACTTGAATATAATAAAGAAGTTAAAAATACATTTATTTCACTTGTACTTAGTATTCAAGTAAGATTAATCGATTATAGAGTCGTAGAATCTAATTCTATCCGAAAAAAAATGACTTCTTTAGTAAATCTTTTATAGTTCAAGTTCGATGCGACACTTTTCTATTGAATAGTTGATGTCTAACGAGAAGTGTTACAATAACTGCGAGATCGAATTAATGTGTCATCTGAAGGAGAATTGATTAGTATGGTTTTGATTTTGATTAATGGAGATTTTGGATACAAATGGTAAAATTAGGAAAAAACATATTGTCTAGCAGAACAAGATCCGAGAGAAAAATTCGATCAAAAGTAATTGTGATACTACTTACTTGACATTAGCCAATTATTTTTCAATCAATCATATATTAATTGATAGAGAAATGTTTGTTCTATTCCAGAAACTAAAATGTAGTTCTGTACAACATCTAGAATTTGAGTTATGAAAAATTTACTGAAGAAATTTTTTTTTTCCCGGTAGAATTAGGCATTGTATATTTATACTTTTCTTTAGAATAAACGTCGATTATATCAAAATAAAAAACGTCATTCTATACTTGCAAATAATAAGGATTGTATTGAACCAGGAACGGTAAAATTTATCTTTTATCTTTTATTTTTATATTATAACCAAAAAAAGAAAACAAATATTATTCTACTAATATAGATATGATTAATATAAGCATAAGCAACTAATATGTTATTAGTACCGAGTGTATGTTTTGGGAATTCTTCTTTCCTAGTGAGAGAGATAAAATACGTTATATGAATACTTATTATTATAGAGATGAATTGCTAAACAAACTTTTTCTTTCCTTTTCTGTAGAAACGTCTGGGGTTGTTGTTGCTAATTCAATTATAGTAGACAAAATATAGAAAGAAAGGGAGTCATGCTAATTGAAATGAATGTTTTAATTATCAAAGAATTCACCCTCATTAAATATAAAAAAAAACTAAAAAATAAATTGAATAAGTTAACTAAGTTTTTATCTCCATTTGTTATAGTCTATAAAGAGAATATTATAAGAATGCATTTATATTAAGTCATAATACAATCCATCAATGATGAAATGAGATAAACAAAAAAATATGGTAGACTTTTGAGTAGAATAAGATATACTAAGGAATGACATTGATGAAAACATCTTCCGAAAAGGCTTTTTTCTATCAATATAAATGATTAATTTGAATAATATAATTTTCACATTATCTATACTGTTAAAAAATAGTTAAGATTATCGCATGATAGAAACATAATAATTACTTATAATTTTAATATATAATTTCCTAGAAAATATTTGATGCTTCGCTAAATCTAACTATTAAAAAAACATACATCAATCATATATTTTGCTTAAGAATATTTCTAAATTTAGATGGCAATTAATCATATAATTCAACTATATATATATATTTACTTTTCTAGTATCTAACCACAGTAATTCCATATAATCGTGAACACTCAACATATTTATCAGTTGAATATTTACAAAGTTTAAATAAAAGTTAGTTATTTTATTTGTTATTTTTGATCCTAGAATATTTTTTCTTAATATTTTAGTTCTTCATGCAATAAATGAAGATAGTCCTCAAGTACCAGAATTATTAACAAATTATATTCTAAAAGTTTTATGTCCTTGTAAATAAAAAATAATTGTTTTCTGTTTATATATCTTTCTGTATTTAAAAAAATGTTTAGTGTTAATGAATAATTTTATTCAGATATATATATATATATATATATATATATATATGCCAGTTTGCATTTAAAATGAAAAAAACAAAATGTTTTTTTTTTCTGTATGTTTAATCTAGTCATTAGTCAATGGAACTGACGGATGAATTTTCGTTGTATATTGAAATATAACTTCATTTTATTGTATGTATTATTGTCTGTATCTTATTTTTTTTCTTGTTAGATATAAAAATAAAAATATTTTAATACGTAGATAAAAGAATGATTTTATTTCGTTGTATTTCTTATCCAATATGGCGTCGTATTGGTTATAATTTAACTAAACCAATAATTCGAACTGAAACTTCAACATCAGTTTTTTCAAATGTTGAAAAAACTCTTTCACATAATACACTTGTTTTTGAATATAAAGATCGTATATTACCATTATTAGGTGCAATTGGTTTAATGCAATTTATTGCATTAGATTTTGTTGCTTATTGGAGTTTTTATTTATTTGGTGCAGTTACGGCTAGAGAAGATAAATTAACATCTAATTCAACATTACTTGAACGAGCAGCAACTATTGTACC
This sequence comes from Macrotrachela quadricornifera, assembly GCA_022393335.1. NCBI lineage: Eukaryota > Metazoa > Rotifera > Eurotatoria > Philodinida > Philodinidae > Macrotrachela > Macrotrachela quadricornifera. Next base: position 14,020 of record JAJEKB010020045.1, read on the forward strand.
AACAAACAGATTTCGATATATAACAAATGGTGTTATTATATTACTTAGTACGTACTAAAAAAAACAAAATTGAATAATAGATATATATATATATAAATAAGAAGAATATTTGTTTGTATTTATTGTCATTTTAGGTGCTGCTATATTTGGTGCTTGTATAATCTATCCAGCTCGATGTGTACGACGTCTTTATCTACTCAAGGATGGATCATCAATAGGAGTTGTCACTTATGCATTATGGCCTAGTGCACGAAAATTTATTGTTCCATTAGAAAATGTCTCATCAAAAACTAGTTTACAAGGTGCTGGTATTTTTCATAAATTAAGTATACGAAATCGATGGATTTCATATTTAGTTAATGCACGTGAAGGAAAACTTTATAATAAATCTATATATGAAACTGTAATTGCTTTAAAACGTTTTTGAAAATATTTAGAAAATAAACATATTATATTTAGGAAATTTTCTTAGAATTTATTGTTTATTTTGAAATAAATAAATATATATATAAGATTTTTAATAGAATCATAATGATTACGATAAAATTTATGTTGAGATTATTGATTTAATAAAAACAAAACAAAACAAAAAAAAAGAACTTATCTATTTTATCTGATTTTCATCAGATGTCAATCTGTCGTTAATCAAAAAGAATTATCTCTATGTCAGATTATCATAACAGTTTTATCAGACAATTTATCGTTCTATTACTTTGACAATAATAATTTATAAATCATATTCTATAAATTTAATCTTTTAAGAAATTATTTCTCAATTCTATCTGATTAACACATTATTTATATAGTTTTTTCATATCTAACATTCCAAAACGATATTCTTAATAAAAATATCATATTACATATTAAGAAATTTTACGTTGAAAAATTTCTTATTTAATTATATAGTATAAAAAATATGTAAAGAAATATAAACATAATATGATGACAACACATATTTGTTGTTTTTATACGACATTCTCGTGTTTACGGTGATGAATTACCTAATAAGTACAACTATCATTTGCACGTAGAATTCTTGTAGGCTGTCAACGACAACAACAGCCTACAAACAAAACTCGAACATTATTAATTCCAGAAGGCCATATGTATAATGACATCAATGTTTATTAATATATATAAAAATCTTTGATACTAAAGAAACATATAAAAACTAGGTACGTTTGTCTCAAGAGTAAAGACGAAAAAAAAACATATTAATCATCGTTTTTATTATTGATATGGAGATGTTGTCTATTTATTTAAGTGACCATGATCTTTGTTCTTAGTTCTCTCATTTTTTTCCTCTCCTTCATCTTCAATAGATTGACATGCAAACTGACCTTTTCTTCTTATAGAAAACTCCTTTTGTTCCTCATCATTATTGTCTTGGTTTCTGTCAGTTGCAAAATAATCAACATAAATAGCATCCAAAGAATAATCACATATGAAAATTGTTGTTTGTTATTTTCCTATAGTTATCTTCCCATTTCTATTCCATCTAGAAACGACATTTTCTTCTCCATTGCCAATATTGTCATGTTGTCTTCATCGGCCTACAGATTAAGACAACGTTAGTCTGCAAACTTTTTTTTTGCTTATACTTGTATGATTATCAGCATCAGTCGCAGACGCCTATATTTGTGGAATACGTGGAGCGAGAAAACATTCGGCATAGGACGCGTCTGTGTATTTGTATATATTGCTTTTATCGAGAGAGACTTACACATCTCGGTATTTTTTTTGTATAGAAAAAAAATCAATAGAAGTTTTATTGTTGCATTAGGATGTTTTTTCAGTGGTATTACGACCTTTTTCAATGAGGTTTGTTATTGTATCTATTTATCTTTCTATTTATCTATATATACATATATATATATATATATATATATATGTATGTGCATATATCTCTATACTGCAAAAAAGATGAATTAGATAAAAATCGAGATTGATATATAGGTAAAAATTTAGATAAATAGAAGAGAAAAGGAAAATATTTATTTTTAAGTAGTTCATAATCATTAATAGACAAGGATATAAATAATAGTGATGATCATCATCATCATCATCTCAATTAAAACTTTATGTTAGTTGTATTTTTATATATCTAAAGACGATTAGCATTCTTTGTTCTCTATTATCTTTGCGGTTGTCGATCATATAGTACGGTTTATTTCAATGCATATACTTGTCTTCTTAGCTCGTTTTCTTGTCTATATAATACGATTGCAATATGCTTTCATGTCTTCTGTCTCTCATTTTCTTGTCGTTAGCAATTGACGTGATGCTGAGTTAGCTCGTTTTTCTTTGCTGTGATACTTCGTTTAGTTGTTGTTGTTATCTTGTCAATTGTCTTTTTATAGTTGCTTCTCTCCTCCCTCTCTCTTCCTGTTAGGATCTATTCTTTTCTTATGCCATTTTTCGCCACCCTATCGATAGTTATATGCATACATCTTCGTTGTCTACCGTTGCTTTACAATTATCCATCAATATACAACGTTCTATAGTTCTTTTTCCAGAAGAGCGAACGAGAGAAGAAAAACAGAACACGTCAGAATGCAACAGATATCTTGTACAGAAGAAAAGGAAAAAATATAGAGAAAAACTTTTGTCATCATTTTCTTGCTCTTTTATTTAGTATTCGATTGTACCATCACAACATCTCTCTTATTTTTCTTTCATCGTCTTCTTCTCCATCTGTGATATATAGGAAATGCTAGACGATCAACATCGATTTATACGAGAATAGGAATACGCATATTTTCTATTGCACACAATAGTATATGGTTTTCTTCGTCTTATTCTCTCTTCTCCTCTTTTTTTCTTCTTTTCCCTTTAGTCTTCTTAGCTTGTCTTCGCCCATGCATAATCTTTTTTATGATTATTTCTTTGATACTTTTCTATAAAGAGACATAGACATAACTGAAAATGGATGGATAATATCTTTTCTATATTTTATTTTTATTTTTATTTTTATTTTTTTTAAGATAGATAAATAGCTAGTAAATCGATCGATTGACGACAAACAAATGGCAGCTAGTGCACCTAGGTTTACTAAGCCGCCAGCTATTCGACAATCACCCGATGATCCTACACGTCTCTATCTCGAATGTCAAGTACAAGGAACACCCAAGCCTGATGTGACTTGGTTTCAAAATGAAAATAAAATTCCAACTACATCAACTAAACAAAAACAAACAATCAACGCTGCAACTGGAAATAATTATGATATTACACTTGAAATTACTGATCTCGGTGCAAATGATGCTGGTACATATAAAATTGCGATTAAAAATAAAGCTGGAGAAATAACAGCTAATGTTAATCTCAATTTTTCAACTGAAGATGCATCAAATGCTGCACCACCAGCTGGAAAGTAAGTGAAATTTATTATTATTGTTTTTTTTGGGTATTATTTAATTTAAAATAAAAATTTTTTAGTTCAGCAGAAGGTACTGCACCAACATTTATTCAAAAACCAATTATAAAACAAGAAAATGATGGAAAACGTTTAATATTTGAATGTAAAATTGCTGCCGATCCTAAACCAGATTTATTTTGGACACGTGATGATATTTCAATACAAAATTCAGGTCGTTATTTAATCTATTGTGATCCATTACCAAATAATGCATATGTTGCTTGTCTTGAAATTGATGATGTTAATGCATCTGATGCTGGAAAATATAAAATTTCAGCAAAAAATACATTAGGTGAAAGCAATGCACATATTCAATTAAATCTTGACAGTAAGTTTATCTTTCATTTTAAAAAATAGAAGAAGAAAATTACCATTAATTATTATTTGATAACATTTCTTTTCATAAGAACACTGTGACATAGTTAGGTACAGTGGTACATTGAATGAGAATAAGAGCGGAACGACCTTAGAGAAAACAAATTATTTATTCTTTTATGATAAATATAAAACATTTTAAGATCAAGATCAAGGTTCAAGTAATGCTACTGGTCGACCAACATTTACTCAAGCACCACAAGTACGTATGTTTGAAGAATCAATACTTTTGGAATGTCGATGTACAGCTGATCCACCACCAAGTTTTACATGGACACTTGAAGGAAAAAATCTTGCTGCTGGAACAAAATATCGACAAGGAATATTATCTGAAGGAAATATACATACAATATTTCTTGAAATATTTCAAATAGCTAAAACTGATTCAGGAATATATAAAGCTACAGCAAAAAATGTTAAAGGCGATGGTTCAGCTACAATTCAATTAAATATTGAAGGAGTTTCTTTCAAGTTTGTTTATCAAAAATATCAAAAACAAAAATATAATATTTTTATTTATTTATTAGAATGCCAGATGGTCTTGCACCTTCATTTCTTGGTAAACCGACAATTAAACAAGATGCTAAAACAGCTACTATTCAAATTGATATTGCTGCTGATCCAAATCCATCATTACATTGGATGAAAGATGGAAAAGAATTACTCAATGTTGATAAAATTGTAACACGTCTTGATCGAAAAGGTGGAAATAAATATACAATATTACTTGATATTAAGGTTTATTATTTTCTTTGTTCTTTATTTTTTTTTCTTTACATAAAAATTTTAATTTATATTAGAATTTAGCTGCATCCGATAGTGGTATTTATAAATGTACTTTGGCAAATGAACTTGGTACAGCTGTAGCTAATATTGGTATTAAAGTTGCTGGTAATTTATTATTATTAGTTTTTGTTTTTTAATAATTAAAAAAATTGATTTATTATAGGTGATAAAGCGAGTTTGGAACAATCAGATAAGATTGCACCAGGATTTGAAAAACCAAAAATTACAAAAGATGCAAAACAAAAATCAATTAAAATTGAATGTCGTTGTAAAGGTAAACCAGAACCAAAAGTAACATGGAAAAAAGAAAAAACAGAAATAAAAGAAACAGCTAATAAATATAAAATAAGTAAAACAAAAGAAGCTGATGATACATATGTATTTATTCTTGAAATTTTAGTAAGTTTTCTTTTTTTATTTAAAATAAAAAAAATTATTGTATATCTTTTGAAAATAATATTCAGAATGCTGCTACAACCGATTCTGGTATTTATAAAATCTTAGCTAAAAATGATGGTGGTGATGCTCAAGCATTAGTTAATTTAACAATTGATGCTGAAGCTGCAGCACCGTATGAAAATTTTATTCATTGTAAATAACTTTTGTTTTTTTTTTTAAATTTATATAGAAAAGACGAAGAAGTGAAAAAACCTCAACCAACACCAGCAGCTGCTAATAATAA
>JAJEKB010020045.1:19290-45745 GCA_022393335.1 Macrotrachela quadricornifera
TAATAATAATAATGCAGCACCGTATGAGAATTTTATTCATTGTAAATGACTTCTGTTTTTTTTAAAATTTATATAGAAAAGATGAAGAAGTGAAAAAACCTCAACCAACACCAGCAGCTGGTAATAATAATAATACAGCACCTGTTTTTACTGGTAAACCAAAGGAAGTAGTATGTAATCTATAATATATATTTTTTCGTAATTGATCTTCTTTTCTTTGTTCTTATTATTTAGTTAGCCAATGATGGTGATAAAGTATTAGTTCAGTGTAAAGTAGCTGGTTCACCTACACCTGAAATTACATGGTTTTTTAATAAAAAAGAAGTTAAACCATCAGATGTAAGTTTAATTTATTTATAAATAGATAATATCTATGAGAGAATGTTATCTTAGCATTAATGCCATATGATTTGAAGAATAGAAAACTTTTCTGTATCTGTTTGTTAGAATATTCATCAAACTAATCCATACACAGGAATATTCAAAAGTAATAGCAACAACATTTTAGTAGCACATACTAAGCTTGATAAAAGTTCTTTCTTACATAGAATAATAGAGAAAAAATGTTCTATCTTTCTATGCTATCCGATCATTATTGAACTAATATCGTAATGATAAAATTTGAATAAGAAATGTTATTATTGAATGCTAGCTTGTTACAGTAGACCATAACCGAAATGCCACTTTTGAATTTCACTTTATTACTATTCGATACGTTGTATCAATAAAAGAAATATACCACAAGATGCAGTGTGAAAAATTCTACAACTTCTACTGAATCGCTTATTTTCTAAGTGCATTTTTTGCTTTCAAAAAGGAACAAAAGCTTGAGTGACCAAATTTTGACGTTACAAAAACGATATTTTCTTTTTAGAGAACGACGTATACGTTTTATCCTGCCATATTTTTGTATAGTTTTCTTTGTAAAATGTAGAGTTTTTCACGCTACATCTTATGGTATATTTTTTAGAGCATTTTTTTTGTCTCTATAATCCTATGTAAAAAGGAATTTTTATCAAGCTTAGTATGTAGTACTAAAACGTCGTTGCCACTACTTTTGGATAATCCTATGTATTATCAATTTATAAAATATAAAATTTTGTAGAATATTAAAAGAGATATTATCAAAAATTACAAATAAATCTATTTATTCTGGGACATTAGGTACATATCATCATACAAATCTTAGCAAATTATCTAATATATATATCTATTGATGTCAAGAGATTGTTTATTTCTTTTTATATATTAGGAATATGTCCAACAATATGATGGTACAACAGCTAAATTAATAATACCTGATGGTTATTGTGATGATAGTGGTGATTGGATGTGTGAAGCATGGAATGAAGCCGGTCAAGCAACACAAACTGTTCGCGTAACTATTAAAGGTAAAAAAATTAAAATTTTTTCTTTTTGTATTTTAATATAAAATAATATTTCAATAGAAAAACGTGGTAAAACAAGACGTGTAAGACTAAAACCACCACCTAAAAAACAAGAGGAAGAACCAAGTAAAAAAGATCAACGAAAACAAGCACTTGAACAACAACAACAAGGTCAAGCAACACGTAATTCGATAATATTTAAATCAATTCTTAATTACTAAAACAAAATAAATTCGTATTTTTAGCACCACCGACAATCGAAACTCCAGCACCTGCACCAGCTCCTGCTGAAGAAGAAGATCGTCGTGTACCTCTTATACAAAGTAAAATCAATTGATTATTCATTAAAAAAAAACAAAAACTTCAAAATTTTTATCTAGCTGAAGAACCTGTATATGAAGAAGAAGGTCCTCGTCGTGCATCTAAAACAGGTGATAAAATAAAACGTGTATCACAAGCAAAACTTGATGTTATATCAGAAAATCAATCAAGTAAGATTTTAAAAGCATGTATTTATATTTATAATGCATGAGTTACTCAGATGCAGCAAAAGAACGTGAACGTAAAAAACGTGATCCACTTGAAGTACATACAGAAGGATGTGCGCCTATTTTTATTGAAAAAACAGGAAATATTAGTGTGAAAGAAGGTAATTTAATTAGAATTAGTTATTATAGATTAGTTTAGTTTAACTAAATTTAATTAATCATAATAATAAAAATATATTCAGGACAATCATCATTTATTGATGTTGTTGTTGATGGAAATCCATTTCCAAAAGTAACATGGTATAAAGGAAAAGTTGAAATAGCTGAAGGTGTAAAATTTACAACAGAACTTGATACAAAAACAGGTATTGCTACATTACTTATATCAAAATGTCGTCAAAATGATGAGTCACCCTATGGTATTACAATACATAATGAACATGGAGAAGCTAGTATACAATTTCATCTTTATGTTAAATGTATAATAAAAATACAATGATGAAATTATTTAATAAAATATTGTTTTCATTTTATTTATATAATAGCGGCAAAAGATGATGCAGCTGATTTTCGTGATGTACTTAAACATCGTGATAAAAAGAAAAAAATAATTGAAGAAGAAGAAAGAGAACAAATAAATTTAAAACCCGTTTGTAAATATAGAATAAAAATTATTATAGTTAAATAGAAAATAGATATAGTTTTAGTTTTATTTTATTGCATGATTAATTGAATTATCATATTTTATTTTTGTATATCTATTATATTTATTATTTTAGCTCCACAAATTCGTACTGATCAACCAGAAGAGGTAATATATTGATTTGAAATATAAAAATTTTAATTAGATAGGTTAGATTTTAAATAAAAAATTTCCCTTTGATAATTTGTGGTGATTTCTTAAATTAGTATAAGATATTTAGTGTTTTTATTGATTTTAATGTGTTGTTGTGAATATCTATCTCTCAGACGGGTGGTGATGAAAATGCATCTGGTTCACGTCGTTCAAGTACAATTGATGATCGAAGACCATCACTTCGTCGTGTTGATCAAGAAAATTTACTTAAAGTTAGACGAGATTCAAAAACACGTCGACCATCATTAGCTGATGTTATACCTGATTGGCCAGCTTTACATAAAGTTAAACGACCAGAAAAGGTGAACATTATATGCTTATGGAATTATACATATATATATATATATCAATATTAATATTTAAAATGCTTCTGGATGGTCACAGATTAATGATCTTCATCATCTATTCTAATGCATGAACGTTTGCATTTGGATTTGATTGTGCATGAGCATGATATATTGACATTTATCTATGAAAATAACTAACAGATTTATCTATTTACATAAAATAGGAAAAAGAATCATTTCCTGTACCATTACAAGATATTAAATGTAAAGAAGAAGATGGAGAAATTACATTTGAATGTACATTTTGTAAGCCAAGTACACGTATACGATGGTACGATTTTAGGTTTGATATTTTATGAGAAAAAAAGAAGACTTTTTTTTTAGGCTTAAAAATAAAGTTGAAATTTTTCATGGTTTAAAATATCATTTTGATTCAAGTGGAGCTAAGTGAGTAAAATTTATAATTTCTTTTTAAATTTTTAATTAAAAATAAAATCTTGTTTTCTTTAGACAAAAATTAACTATTTATAAATTACATCCTGATGATTCTGGAAAATATTTTTGTCGTGTAAATGATATTGAAACATCTGCATGGCTTGAAGTAATACGTACGTATTGAATAAATTTTAAATCATATTTATTATTTATTCTTGGTTTTTTAGCTGCCAAACCATTATATGATTTTTATAAAGAATTACCAGCTAAAATGGAAGTATTTCGAACAAAACCAACTATACTTGAATGTCACGTTAATGATCCAAATGCACCTGTTAAATGGTACAAAAATGGAGTTCCTATTGATGTAAGTTATTATTCGTTTAAGTTTTTCTATTCACTTAGAATCAATAATTCTGTCACCTAAATAGAAGGATTTTTTGGTACAAATTAACTAACTTTTTAAGATATAACTATTTTGTTGATCGTCCGATCGAGGAGGAAAAGTAAATGAACAAATGTCGATCCGAAGATTTTTCTCTTAAATAGGTTGAATAATATCTGAAATATTCGTAAAGTTTCAGTCAAAATGAATGTTTCTTTATAGAGTTATTAGATATTCAATCAACATTCGTATTGTGATAAAATATTCTCAGATCAACATTTTTTAACTGAAACTTCTGAGACAGTCGAGGCATCCTTAAACCTATTGATGAGTGAATGGAAAAGGTTCTTTCGTCAGAGAGATGATTGAATTATAGAAGTAGAAATACAAATCTTGATCTATTTGATGGTTAACTATGTTCAATTTTGATTATTTTGAACTAAATACGACTGAAAAATATCAGTTTAATTCAAATGCATCCAATGCACTTGTCATATCACTAACATCAAGATGGCATAATGCCATCAAACGACAAGGTTGATGTTTTTCCTAGTACAATGATAGAACATCTGTTTGATAAGTAGAAGGTACATAATTCAACACTATCTTATTATGTTCTATCGCACATATGTTAACTGTCTTGTTCCAACGTCTAATATTATTCTACTTACTGTCAGATGTCATATCATTAATCTTTTATATATACATGTATTTCTTATCTATATAAATCATTTAAAGAAAACAAAATCTGGGTTCGATTGTAAATGAATATGTTAAAATAAAATTTCGTTCTTTATTTAGATTGAAAAAGATAAACGTATGAAATATCATCAAGATATGACACGATGTATATTTCGAATCTTCAAAACAACTAAAGCAGATGAAGGTTAATTAATAAAAAAAGTTTTTTTTTTGAATTAAAATAAATATTTATTTTATTTAGGTGAATATACATGTCAAATTGATGATGATCGTGGTATCAAAACTTCCGGTTATCTTTATGTCGAAGGTATTTAAAATAAACAAAATGAAAGGAAAAATTATGAAATATTTTTTTTAGAACCACAATGGCGTTTTGAAACAAAATTACCAGGAACATTAGAAGGAGATGAAAATGATCAAATTGAACTTGAATGTAGTGTACAAGATGAAGATGCTGAATGTGATTGGTCTTTTGCTGGTGAAGTAAATATTAATTTCTTGATTTGTGTTTTGTCTTTTAATATAAATAATATTTTCTATAGAAAATTCAACCTGAATTAAATCCTGATAAATATGAAATAATATCATATGGAAAAGTTCGTAAATTAATTGTGAAAAAATTACATCCTACTAATGATAAAGGCAGATATGAATGTAAAACTGGTGTTATGACAACACATTGTGATGTATCTATTCGACGTAAGATTTAAAAAAAATTCTTTTTTTTGAAATTTTTTTTGTTTGTTTCAGCTTCACTTCGTATTGAAAAAGGATTAAAAGATATTGATACAGTTGAGGAAGAAGAAGTTACATTAGAAGTTGTATTAAGTAAATCAGATGCACGAGGAAAATGGTTAAAAGATGGAAAAATTCTTTATCCAGATCAAAAGTATAAAATAAGAAATTTAAATATAAAAATTTTTAATTCTATTTTTCTTTATTAATTAGAACGGTTATTCTTAATGAAGGAAATACTTATCGATTAAAATTAAAAAGTATTGGTCTTAAAGATGCTGGAGATATTACATTTCAATGTGGTGATTTGAAAGATAGCTGTAAAATCACTGTTAAAGAATGTATGTATACATATTGTTTTGTAAATAAAATTTTTTATTAAACAATAAAAACAAAAAATAAATTTTAGGTGACAAACCACCACGTATTGATGTAACACGATTTGCAAAATCTGTTACTGTTAAAGCAGGTCGTCCACTTGATCTTGAAATTCCTTATGATGCTTTTCCAGCACCGACTATGATATGGACAAAAGATGGAAAACCAGTTCAACCTGAAGGTGATTCTCCATGTCAAACAACAATGGATGCCAAAAAATGCAAATTAAATATGTAATAGAAAAACAAAATCAATATCAGATTTTTCTAAAGAAATTTATTTTTATTATAGTGAAAAAACAAAACGAGGTGATACTGGCAAATATGAATTAACATTAAGAAATGCTAAAGGCGAAATTAAAGTTCCAATTGATGTCACTGTTATTGGTATGATTATTGATTTATTATTCAAATTTTCTTTTTCGAAAACTCAATTCATTTATATGGAAAAGTCTTCAAATCATGCATTGCTTTTACATGTACCTTACATAAATAGTTCGGACTACTAGTTTATTGCTCCTTTTTTGATAGATAATTATCGGAGTTTACTGATATGTACGAGTGATATAAACAACATATTTTATTACAGACATATTCTATGACAGGTACAGAGAAAAGATATGTAACTTTTGCGATGAACTACTCTTGTTAAGGACTATCTCTAGGCAAAGTTTTGAAAGACGAAATACAGTTTGAAAACCTTCCATTATCAAGAGATTGAGTTCGATGATACAAGCATTTTTCCTTGTGATCAAAGAAAGCTTCAATAAAAATCTCTAGTCAATAATTTTATATATATTATTTTTTAAAGATCGTCCTGGTAAACCTGAAGGACCAATGAAAGTAACTGATGTAACTAAAGAAACTTGTGTTGTTTCTTGGAAACCTCCATTGGATAATGGTGGATGTACTATTGATCGATATGTTGTTGAAAAACAAGATGTTGCTCGTGGTGGTTGGGCTCCAGCAGGTGAAGTTAATGGTGATAGTACAACATTACGTGTAACAAAATTAACACCAGGAAAAGAATATCTATTTCGTGTACGTGCTGTTAATAAAGAAGGTGAAAGTGAACCATTAGAAACAAGTGGTGCAACATTAGCTAAAAATCCATATGATGAACCAAGTGCACCTGGTCAACCAGACATATCTGATTGGGATAAAGATCATGTTGATCTTCAATGGAAAACACCAGTAATAGATCAAAGCAAAAGAAAAATTTTATTGAAATTCCTTTTTTTTTTTCTTAATTGTATAATAGGAAAAAGATGGTGGTGCACCAATTGAAAAATATGTCATCGAACGTCGAGAAAAAGGTCGTGATCAATGGCAAAAGGTAGATTTTTTTAAAAATTTTATTGTGAAAGTAATTTTCTTGTCATTAGGGAGCTGAAATTGATGGAAATCAAAATAAAGGTGCTTGCGGTGGTTTAACTGAAGGAAAAGAATATGAATTTCGTGTGGTTGCTGTTAATAAAGCTGGACCATCCGAACCAAGTGAACCATCAAAAGCAATTATTGCTAAACCACGTTTCTGTAAAAGAACTTAATTGAAAAATTTTCTTGAAAATTATTTTTTCTTATTATTTTCTTTAGTGAAACCACGTATTAATAAAGTTGGTCTTAAATCAGTTACTGTTAAACAAGGTCAAACAATAACATTAGAAGCTCCATATGCAGCTGAACCATTACCAACAATGACTTGGCAACGAGATTCAACTGTATATTTTATTTTTCTTTTTTTTTATTTTATAAATTGAATTTTATTTTTAGGAACTTAAACCTGATGATCGTACACAAATGACACAAACAGATAAATTAGCTAAACTTGTTATAACAAAAGCTGTTCGAGGTGATACTGGCCGATATTTAATTCGTTTAGTTAATGATTCCGGAACAGAAACTGCTGACTGTGAAGTTATTGTACTTGGTCCACCATCAAAACCACGTGGTCCACTAGATGTTCGCGAAGTTACAAAATCAAGTGTTACACTTTCTTGGTTACCACCAACAGATACTGGTGGAAAAGAAATTACGTAAGCAATAAAAAACAAAGAAAAAAAATGAAAAAGATTAATTTTATTTTTATAGAAATTATGTTGTTGAAAAACGAGATAAAAAAAGTGGTGATTGGGTACGTTGTAATGATTCTGTAAGTGGTACAGAAGTAACAATATCAAAATTAAAAGAAGGACATGAATATGAATTTCGTGTTATGGCTGAAAATGCTAATGGTCTTTCTGAACCATTAGTAACTGAAAAAGCTATTCTTGTTAAAAATCCATTTAGTATGTTATTACTTTTTTTAATAGTGATTTATTTTCTAATTTTTATTTTATAGCTGAACCTGGTCGACCGGGTACACCGGAATGTCAATCACGTGATCGTGATCATATTGAAATTAAATGGGCACCACCGAGAAATGATGGTGGTAATCCAGTTAAAGGTTATGTTATTGAACGACGTGATAAAACAGGAAAGAAGAAAGAATGGACAAAACTTAATCGTACTGAGTTTCATAAAGTAAGTTTTATTAAAAATTTATACAAAAACACTTGTCGAACCAAAAAGTATGGAACTGAAGTTTGCAATCTAGAATCGAACGGAAATTGACTTTCAGACCCGAGAATTTTAAAAAGGAACTGGTCATTTAACATTTCCTGCGATCGGAATTGTGAAAAAACCCCTTTAAAATCAAAACCTCGGTTTCGGTTCAGGATAATTTTTAGAACCTCTGAACTATAGCTAGTACTTGCACTTGTGTCCATCTTTATTAGAATATATATATATATCTTTTCTTTTATCAAGGGAACCAATTTTGTCGATGAAAATGTCACAGCTAATAAAGAATATGAATATCGTGTTACAGCTGTTAATGAAGCTGGTCCAGGTGAACCAAGTGATTCATCTGGTACTATTGCTGCCAAACCTGAAAAAGGTATTTAATTGATTTGATTAAATATTCCTATAAAATATCGTCTTTTTTTTTATAAAGAAAAACCATCATTTGATTTGAGTAATTTATTTGGTCCACTTGGTAAAAAAGAAATACGTGTTAAAGCTGGTGAACCATTAACTATTGATTTACCAATTAATGGATCACCTACACCAACAATAACTTGGATAAAAGATGGTGAAACTGTTCAACCAACACGAGAGTATATTTAAATTATTATTAATTTTAAATCAAAATATTTTTTGTATATTTTTCTATAGTACTCAACTTGAAAATGATGATACTCATGCTAAATTACATAAACCATCATCAAAACGTGCAGATACTGGAAAATATAAAGTTCAATTGAAAAATGATTCAGGTGAAGATGAATGTGATATTGATGTTATCGTATTAGATAAACCTGGAGCACCTGAAGGACCATTAGAAACAACAGAAACAACGAAAGATACTGTTTCACTTCAATGGAAAGAACCAAAAGATAATGGTGGTGGTGATATTACAGGTAAAATTAATTTTTTTTTTATAAAAAAAAAATAATAAAAAGATTTGATTATTTATTTAGGTTATGTTATTGAAAAATGTTTAGAAAATACTGATAAATGGGAAAAAGTTCCTGGTACATTTACACAACCAAAAGGAACAATTAAAAATTTAGAAACAAATAAAAAATATAAATTTCGAGTTAGAGCTGAAAATATTTATGGTACTGGCGAACCATTAGAAACAACATCAAGTATAACTGTTAAACCACCATATGGTAAAATACAAAATAAATAAAACTTTCTATTTTTTCTTATTAATTTCTTATTTTAGATGCACCTGATGCACCTGATACTCCTGAAGTAGCTGAATATAATTCATCATATATTAAACTTAAATGGGAAAAACCTAAAAAAGATGGTGGAAATCCCATAACTGGTTATAATATTGAAATGCGTGAAAAGGGTAGTAATAATTGGGTACCATGTAATAGTTATCCAGTTAAAGGTACTGAATATACAGCATCAGGTTTACGTGAAGGACAAACATATGAATTTCGTGTTGCTGGTGTAAATGGTGCTGGACCAGGTGCACCATCAAAACCAACAAAGCCACAAAAAGCTGAAGTACCAATATTTCCTGCTGATGCACCTGATCAACCAAAAGTTGAAAAGATTACTAAAGATTCAGTAACATTATCATGGAAAAAACCATTAAATGATGGTGGTAGTCGAATCACTGGTTATGTTGTTGAAAAAAAATCACCTGATGGGTTTGTTTATAAAACAATTTATTTATTTATTTATTTATTTATTTTTATATAGTCGTGATTGGGTTGAAGTTACAGAATTACCAGCACGTGATCATTCATACACTGTACCAAATTTAAAAGAAGGTGAAGAAGTATCATTTCGTATTCGAGCTGTTAATGCAATTGGTCCTGGTGAACCAAGTCGACCAACAGATGTAATCACAGTTCAAGATCAACCAGGTATACTATATTAATTTCTATTCATTTTAATCATTTTTCTTTATTTTTATTTTAGAAAAACCATCATTTCTTGATGTACATGGTATTAAAGATATAACAGTTAAAGCAGGAAAAGATTTTGAAGTGCATATTCCTTATAAAGCTACACCAAAAGCACAAGCACAATGGTTAGTTGATGATAAAGAATTAATTAATGATGATCGTGTTAATGTTAAAGTAAATAAAACAAAAATTAATTAACAGAAAAAAAATAAATATTTTTTCTTTAGACACTTGATAATGTTGTTACATTACTTAATCGTAAAGCTGAACGTGGTGATTCAGGTACATATAAATTACTTTTAAAAAATAGTGAAGGTGTTAGTCAAGTTCAATTTCGTGTTAATGTACTTGCACCACCAGCAAAACCTGAAGGTCCACTTGAAGCAACAAATGTAACTGCTGAAGGATGCACATTAAATTGGAAAGAACCAGTAAATTAAAGAAATTAATTTACATATGAATTGTTTGTTTTATTTTTTTGTTGTTGTTTTTTTTTAGAAAGATAATGGTGGAAATGATATAAAACATTATGTAGTTGAAAAACGTGAAGTTGGAACAGACAAATGGACAAAAGCTGGTCCAGCTGTAACAGGTACAACATATGATGTTAAAGGTTTAGAAGATGGAAAAAATTATGAATTTCGTGTTGCTGCTGAAAACGATAATGGTCTTTCCGAACCATTAGTAGTTGATGCACCAGTTAAAGCTAAATGGCCATTTAAAACGCCTGATGCACCAGGTACACCTGAATGTGTTGGACATACAAGTGATTCAATAACATTACAATGGGCACGTCCACAATTTGATGGTGGAAATCCAATACGAGGTTATGCTATTGAAAAGAAAGAAAAAGGAACTGATCGATGGATTCCGTAAGAAGAATTTAAATTAATTTTTAAAAAAAAGTATTTAAAACAAAATTTCTTTCCATTTAGTGTTACACGTGAACCAGTAACAGGTACTGAATATACCGTTCCAAATCTTGTCGATGGAAAAGAATATGAATTTCGTGTTGCTGCTGTTAATAAAGCTGGTCCTGGAGCATTTGGTAAAAATTTCAATTCTTAATAATATTTAATGTATTTTTCAAATAAATTCTGTTTTAGCTACAACTGATGGACCAATTCAAGCACGTCCACCCGATGTTGCACCACATGCTATTGGTTTTAGTACATTTAATCCAAAAGAAATTGTTGTTCGTGCTGGTGAAGATCTTAAAATTCCTGTACAATTTGTTGGTTCACCAGCACCACAAGTTATATTTACTCGAAATGGTGAAGAAATAAAACCTGATGGAAATATTCAAATAACAGTTAAAGATGGTGTTGCTGAACTTATTGTACCAAAAGTAAAAGGTGATGATACTGGAATGTATGCATGTACATTAAAAAATCATCTTGGACAAGAAACTGTACAAATGAAAGTACTCGTTGTTGATAAACCAGGTTTTATTTTATTTTAAATAAAAATTTTTTTTAATTATTTTGTTTTTTCTTGGAATTTAGCATCACCAGAAGGACCATTAGCTGTAAGTGATGTAAAACCTGATTCATGTGTTTTAACTTGGAAACCACCTAAAACTGATAATGGTGCACCAATAAGTAATTATATTATTGAAAAATTTGATGTTAAAAAAGGTGAATGGCAAAAAGTATCAAGCTTTTGTCGTGTACCATTTTATGAAGTAACTGGACTTAATGAAGGTACAGAATATAAATTTCGTGTATCAGCTGAAAATGCCTATGGACAAAGTGAACCATTAGAAACTGAAAAATCAATTGTTGCAAAAAATCCATTTGGTATATTATTTAAATAAATAAAAATTTTAATTTTAATTTTTACTTTTTTCTTCAGATGCACCACAAGGACCATCTGGTCTTGATGTTGGTAAACAAACAGAAAATTCTGTTACATTAAAATGGAATAAACCAAAAAATGATGGTGGTTCAAAAATAACAGCCTATCAAGTTGAAGTACGAAAACCTGATAGTGATACATGGGAAGTTGTTAATGATTATCCTATTAAAGGAAATGATTTTACTGTTGAAAATCTTCAACCAGGAAAACCATATGAATTTCGTGTTAAAGCAAAAAATGCAGCTGGTTGGGGAGATTATACTAAACTTGATCATTCCGTAACACTCAAACCTGATAATGGTAAATTAATTATTTTTTTAATTAAAAAATAAAATAATTTATTTTTATTAGTTGCACCTTCATCACCTGGTATGCCAGAAGTGAAAAAAGTTGGTAAAAATTATGTTGAATTAGCTTGGACACCACCAACAAATGATGGTGGAGCAAAAATAACTGGTTATATTGTTGAAAAAAAACCAGTTGGAAGTGATATATGGACAAAAGCTACACCATATACTGTACTTGATAATAATGTAACAATAGGTGATTTACCAGAAAATGGTGAATTTGAATTTCGTGTTAAAGCTGTTAATAAAGCAGGTGAAGGTGAACCAAGTTCAACAACTGGTCGAGTTAAAATAACTGAATATCCAAGTAAGAAAGATAAATATCTCTCTTAATATTTACAAGATTTTTCCTATCAGAAGGTTTTCAATGATATCAGATTAACTAATCATAATATTCAAATAATTATATTTCTTTTTTAAGTCATTTGATATAATATTTAATTAAAATATTTTGAAATTATATTTAGATGGACGAGCACCAACATTTACTAAAAAAATCAGTGATGTACATGCACCAGTTAATAGTGAAGCAACATTTACAATTGAATATGAATCTAATCCACCAGCAGAAGTTAAATGGTTTCGTAATGGTTTAGAATTATCATCAGGTGGTCGTTATCATATAGCAACAAAACCAAATGAACCCAAATCAGTATTAACATTTACTGAAGTATGGGAAAGTGATAATAATTCAAAGATTACTTGTGAAATTGTTAATCCACTTGGAAAAGACACTTGTGAAGCAGTATTTCATGTTAAAAGTAAGTCATAGTATCATTACAGATTATCTGTATTGTAAGGTTGCTTAAAGACAGGATATATTTGCTCGAATTTTAACTTAAACAAAAAAAAATTTGAATTTATATTTGATTATCATTTTTAGCACCACCAAAAATTGGCCGTGAACCAGAAGATCAACGTGTTAAATTAGGTGAAACATTAAAAGTTAAAATTCCAGTAAGTGGAAAAGGACCATTTACATTCAAACTTAAGAAAGGTGATCAACCAATAACTGATCTTGATCGAATACGAATTCAAGAACATGATGATTTTATTACAGTTACTATTCCTGGTTTGTATTATTTTGACATGATTTTATATTTATACAGTAAAATTTATCATTAAGATATTGAACGAGACGATGCTGGTAAATATATGATTAATGTTGCAAATGATTCTGGTTCGTGTAATATACCATTAAAAGTTAAAGTCATTGGTATGATTAATTAAAATCAAAAAAAAAAAACGAAAACAGAATTTAATTTTTGAATATATTTTTATTTTCTTAATAGCTCCACCAGTTGCTCCAACTGGTCCACTTGAAATCTCAAATGTAAGTAAAGATCGTGCAACACTTTCATGGAAACCACCAAAAGATGATGGTGGTAGTAAAGTAACTGGTTATATTGTTGAACGACGTGATACATCAAAAGGATCTGATGCTTGGATTCCTGTTACACAAGGATGTAAAGAAACAACATTTACTGTTCCATCATTACTTGATGGTCATGAATATGATTTTCGTGTTATGGCTGTTAATGAAAATGGTACTAGTGAACCATTACGTTCATCAGCAGCTGTTACTGCTAAACTTCCATTTAGTATGTTGATAAATATATGTCTAAATAAACTTTTTTGTTTTATTTTTCCTATTAATAGAACAACCTGGCGCACCAGGACAACCAGAAGCTACTGAAATAACAAATAATTCTGTTACACTTAATTGGGATAAACCAGTAACTGATGGAGGTAATGAATATAAAATAGAAGAAAAAGAAATTAGAAAAAGTTTTTTTTTTCGTTTCTTAGGTGGTCCAATATCTGGTTATTGGATTGAAAAACGTGAAGCAAATACTGATAAATGGATACCAGTTAATATGTCACCATGTCAATCAACACATTATACAGTTCCATCATTAAGTGAAGATCATGTTTATGAATTTCGTGTTACTGCTGAAAATGAAGCTGGAAAAGGTGCACCATCTGATTCAACAAAACCAACAAAAGTAAATAAAAACAAAGTTTTTTTATAAATTAAAAAATATTATTATTATTTTATTAGGTTAAAGATCCAAATGCATCAACAGCACCTGAATTTCTTACTAAATTACGAGATGCTGAAGGTAATGAAGGTAAAACAATTCGTTTAGAAGCTGAAGTTATTGGTACACCAAAACCAGATATTGAATGGTTTGTTATTCATATCTTACTTTTTTTTTATTATTTAAAATGAAATATTTTTCTTTATAATTAGGTACAAAGGTACTAAAGAATTATCTGAAGGTATCAAATATAGCATAACACGTGAAGGTGATAAATGTATATTAGTTATAAATAATGCTACACCTGATGATGTTGATGAATATAGCATAAAAGCACGAAATAAAGGTGGTTCACGAATGTGTCGTTGCAATGTTAATGTTCGTTCACCACCAAGAATTCGTTTACCAGCTAAATATCAAGATGTACTTAATTTTGATAAAGGTGAAAATATTGTTATTAAAATACCATATACAGGAAGTCCATTACCAAATGTATCATTAACAAAAGATGATAATGATATAACAAAAGATAAAAATGTTTCAGTTGATGTTAGTGATCGTGCTATTACAATAACTATTCGAAATACCGATAAAAATACAAGCGGACCATATAAAATAAAATTAAGTAATAATTTAGGTGAAGATGAAGCACCATTACGTATACATGTATCAGGTATGATCTCGATTTCTTTGGTTTTTAATGAATAATTAAATAAAATTTCTATTTTCAATAGATGTACCTGGTGCACCACGTGATGTTAAAGTTGATGATGTATCAGATGATTCAGTTACATTATCATGGCATGCACCAGAAGATGATGGTGGTAGTTATGTTACAAATTATATTATTGAAAAACTTGATCCTGATACCGGTAAATGGGTTAAAGCAGGTACAAGTCGATTTGCTCATTGTAATCTTGAAAATTTATTACCAAATAAACAATATCAATTTCGTGTTCTTGCGGAAAATATTTTTGGACCTGGTGAACCATCTGAACCAAGTAAAACTATTCAAACATTAGGTAAAAATTCTTTTGAAAATATCAAATAAAATATATAATAATTAAAATTATATTTTTTGTTTTAGATTCGGATGCAAGTCGTAAACGACGTCCAGGTCATGATGATTTATCACGACGAAAAAATAAAGATTTACCAAAATTAGATAATTACGATCGATGCTGTATGTAAAATAATTTAAATTATTAAAAAATAGACGAAAATATTAATCAATTTAACGATGAAGTTTGAGATGTTAATTAATTCGAATTTTATTAAAGTTTGTGTAAAATATGAGCTAATGCGAGAGGATAGGGATTTGCACAGCCTCTTCCCACAGACGTGACGAATAGACTCAAAAACCATTCTCTATAGTTTACAAGAAAATGCTAAACATTGTATAATGCCAAGCGGCCTCTCAAAAAAAAAACAGTAGAAAAATGGCTATATGTAACTGATGAACTTTTATTCAGATACAGTCTTACAATGATGGTGCCTGTCTATTATGTTGAAAGGTGTACGTGTGAGTTTATTCCCTATGATTGGGAAGCTGCGGATGCACGTTCTTTTGCCTCTTGACAAAATTAGATTCCAGCTTTTTTCTCCTTACTATTTGGTAGTTTTTATATACATGATCATATAAAGAATCGAAATTTAGTTATTTATAAGTTACGTTCGGAATAAAAGTTAATATAAGATTATTTCCTGTTGTCCCCTTTCACGTAGTCCTCTACTATTACTTAAGACAGTTTGTCCTATTCTAAATATTATCAGATTAAATAAATCGATTTTTATCTATATCTGAATTAGACATAAAAATTAAAATTATTATTGTTTAGAAATTCGAATAATTAATTAATTTAATTTTAGTCTGGGATATTTGGGATAAAGGACGTCAACCACAACGTGCTACACTTAAACATGGAAGTATCTATGATTATTATGATATTCTTGAAGAAATTGGACGGTAAATACATCTAATTATTATTTTTATATTTATAATTTTATTTACACATAAAAAAAAATCTTCTCTAGTGGTGCGTTTGGTGTTGTTCATCGTTGTATTGAAAAATCAACTGGAAAAACATATGCAGCGAAATTTATTCCAACATTAACACCAGAAGATAAAGCAACTGTACGTCGTGAAATTGAAGTAATGGCAGATTTACATCATCCAAAATTACTTCATTTACATGATGCATTTGAAGAAGATGTTGAAATGGCTATGGTAACAGAATTTATTGCCGGTGGAGAATTATTTGATCGTATTGCTGATCCAAATTATAAAATGACTGAAGCTGAAGCTATTAAATATATGAGACAAATATGTCAAGGTCTACAACATATGCATGAAAATAATATTGTCCATTTAGATTTAAAAGTAAAGAAAAAAAATAACAATTTTAAAATATTCTTTTGTTTTTTGAAAAAAAAATTTTTAGCCAGAGAATATAATGTGTGAAACAAAGAACAGTACAAATGTTAAAATATGTGATTTTGGTTTAGCAACTAAACTTGATCCTAATGAAGTTGTTAAAGTTAGTGCAGCTACAGTTGAATTTGCAGCACCAGAAATAGTTGAACATGATGCAGTTGGATTTTATACAGATATGTGGGCAGCAGGTGTTCTTGCTTATGTTATGTGAGATAAAATGAATAATAAAAAAAACAATAAATTTTTAATATTTTCTTTCTTTTTTTTTTAGTTTAAGTGGATTATCACCATTTGGTGGTCAAGATGATAATGAAACAGTGGAAAATATACGTAAATGTAATGTACGTTTTCCAAATGAAGCATTCAGTGGTATTTCGGATGATGGAAAAGATTTCATTTCAAAACTTTTATTAAAAAATCGAAAGTAATATATTTAAATAACTATTTCTTCATATATATATTTTTTTATTTAAAGTGCACGACTGACTGTTCATGATGCACTTGATCATCCATGGTTACGTGAAGATCATCCTGATTATGATTACCGTATACCATCAAATAGATTTGATGACATTCGTCAACGTATTCGAAGTCGATATGTATGTTTAAAAAATTGATTTGATTAGAAAAAAAATTTTTTTTTTTGTTTTCTATAGGCTGGTTATCCAGACCCAACTATTGCACTTGGTCGTATGGCTAATTGGAGTTCACTCCGAAAGAATCGACCACAAGATTATTCAATTTATAGCAGCTTCTGGGGTAAAAATTTTTTTCCTATTTAAATTTAGATTAAAACAATAAAATCTAATCATTTTCAGATCGACGAGAAGCTGCTCCACGTTTTATCCTCCGTCCTCGTAATGCTCATGTATTAGAAGGTAACAATGCTGAATTCGATTGTCGAATTATTGCTGTTTCGCCACCCGTTGTCACTTGGTAATAAGAAATATAAATTTTTATTTTACGTAATTAAAATATTTTTAAAAAAAATTTTCTTTTTAGGTATCGTGATAATGCAGAGATTCGTCAATCAACAAAACATCTTAAAAAATATGATAGAAATAATTATAAACTTGAAATAAAACGTTGTGTACCAGAAGATAAAGGAGAATATATTGTACGAGCAACAAATAGTTATGGTGAAAAAGAATATGCCGTCTTTTTAACAGTTGAATGTAAGTATTATAATAAAAAAAATATATAATTAGTTACATAATATATCTACAAATGTGGACCATATGTATCGACATATCGTAAAGATTTGTCAACATATGCGTATTATGTCATAAGAAAAAATATTTTTTTATGACAAACATAGATTCTTTTTTCAATTATCAATATTTTATCAGATTAGATAGATTTTTATTTTAATATAAGATGATATTTAGGAAATTTCGATATTAAGAAAATATATATATATAGATTTGAATTAGTTTATTGTTCTATTAATTTGATGAATTTATTCTTATTTATATTTGTCTATTTGTAAGAGATTTTAGTCATAGAAAAAAAATATAACCTTGATTTGATTGGCATGAAACAGAAGATAATGTAGGAAAAAATGATTTAGTATTGATGTTGTTCGTCTCATGAGATGAATAGACAAGGAATAACAACAAGAAGTAGATTGAGATCATTTATAGAGAAGTAAGACGATATGAGTTGCATTTTTGTTTTATCGTTTTCTTATTTCTTCGTCTTTTTGGTATAGAAAAGAAGAATATTTAACGATATGAATATTGGTGGTACTGTTGTTTTTGGTGTTGCTGTTGATGTTGTTGTTGTCGTCTATTTGCGATTATAGCTGTCAAGAATATTCTTTTATAATATAGCACTTGTCTGTAAGAAAAAGAATAGATGCTGTTGTACTCGTTTTGCTCTGACATATTTCCATCTAAATAATGTTGATATTCTTTCGATTCAGACCAAAATCAGATATGATCTCTATATAGTTTCTTGCATATATATATTCTAATAGCATCAGTATGGAGAAATATAGCATTAACATATGTGATGTCAATAATATTCTTGTCGTTTATGCGGTTTAGATAGTCTATTTGTCTTAAGTTGTTGTTGTCTCTCTCTCTTTTCTTTTTGTCGTTATATATTTTTTCTCTACTCTTCTTCGTACGAAGGAAAAGATGAATAACTATTATCATCGTTCGTTAACGAATTATTTAAGTAATTCACGTGAATCAACACATCATCATAATGTTCAATCACCATCAAGTTTTCGTTCATTACATCGACGATTATATCGTCGGACCTATACAACTAATTTGTATTGTAAGCGTATAGAAAAATTTTAAGAATAATTTAATAATAATAAAAAAAAACGTTTCAAAATAATAAATAATTTATATTCTTATTGTTTCTATAGCTCTCCCTGTACGACCTGTTGTTGAACATCATGAAACGAGTGTAACACGACATCGAGTACCTGATGTTGAAATCGAACGATGGGAAGAACCTGATAAAAAACCAACATTTTCATTTGGACTTCGCCCACGTATTATACAGGAGGGCATTGGTTGTAAATTAATTTGTTGTGTTAATGGTAAACCTACACCAAAAGTCCATTGGTTTAAAGAACGTACACAAATAAGTGATGCAGATTCACATTATTTAACAACATTCGTACATGGTGTATCAACATTA
This sequence comes from Macrotrachela quadricornifera, assembly GCA_022393335.1. NCBI lineage: Eukaryota > Metazoa > Rotifera > Eurotatoria > Philodinida > Philodinidae > Macrotrachela > Macrotrachela quadricornifera. The sequence continues at coordinate 38,754 of JAJEKB010020045.1, forward strand.
GAAATATCAGCATGTGAACCAACGGATAGTGCTTTGTATCGTTGTCATGCAACAAATCCATTAGGAGAAGATGAAACAAGCTGTTTAGTACATGTTGATGGTATAGAAAAGAATTTTATTTTTTGTTAAGGAAATATTTATTGTTTTTATTCTGTAGAAATACGTCGAACACGACGAGCTCAATCAGTTCGTCCAAGAGACGGTGATTCATCACGAGATGTAAGTCGTGCTCGTTCACCATCACCACCTCGTACATCACGTAGAGATTCAAGTTGGCGCGATAAATTAGGCGCAGGTGAAAAACCTGCTCCACGTGAAACACTCGACGCTGAAAAACCAAGTAACAAAAAAAGAAAAATTTTTCCTTTTTTTATTTTTCTAAAAAATTAAATTAATATATTTAGAACGTAAAGAACGTCGAGATCCACCAAAATTTAGTGAACAACTTACTGATATTACTGTTTTCGAAGGTAAAAATAATTATCTATTTTTTGTTTTGGATTTTTTAAAAAATCTTCTCAATAGGTTCAACAGCTAAATTACGCTGTGAAGTTAAGGGTAAACCATCACCAAAAGTCGAATGGTTAAAGAATGGCGAAGTAAATCTATATATATATAAATATTATTAAAAAAAATAATTGAACTTATGTGTTTTTAGACCTTGGCTATTGAATCACGAATTCAAGAAACATATGAAGATAATATCGCAACATTAGTTATTAAAAAAGTTAAATTAGAGGATAATGGAGAATATATTTGTCGAGCTACAAATGATGAAGGCTCAGACACATCAAATGCACAAGTTACAGTTAAAGGTAATTTTATCTAGTTTATTTATATTAAATTATTATATAATTTTTTTAAAAATTATATTCTAGCTCATGTACCAGGTGAAAATGAAGATGCTTATGAGGCATCATTAGCTCAAGAAGATGAAACTTCTGTTAAAGCGGAAACACAAGCAACAAGTGAAGAAACTACTGTTGCTCCTCCTACTTCTGTTCCAGAACCTACTGAAGGTGCTGCTAGTGAAACAGCTGCTAAAGTTGAAGAAAAACTTCCATCAGAAGCTGTTGCTGAAGTACCTGAAAGTGCAAATATTTCAACCGAACCAACACCAGTTGAAGCACCAATTGGTACTGAACCTACACCTGCTCCAGTAGCTGAGCCAACACCAGCACCTGAACCAACTCCTGCTGCAGGAAAAGCTGCTCCAGGTAAAAAACCTGCTACACCAGCAGCACCTGAAAAGAAACCAGCTGGAGCTGCAGCTTTGAAAAAACCTGAACCAGCCAAGAAACCTGAAGAAAAGAAAGAACCAGCTAAGAAACCTGAAGAAAAGAAAGAACCAGCAAAAAAACCTGCTGATGATAAAACAAAAAAACCAGCTGTAGATGAGAAGAAAAAGGTTTGTTTAATACAAAAGAAAAAAATTTAAAATCAAACATTTTTGTTTTAATAAATATATAGGCAGAAGAAGTTCAAGCTAAACCAGCTACTGAAGAAGTAGCACCACCACCTGAAGCTGAACCAAAGAAAAAAGAAGAAGAAGAGACAAAAGAAAAATCAGCTGAATCAAGTATTAAATTTATTAAATATATTAAATCACAAAATTTAATGGAAGGTGATTCACTTACACTTGAAAGTACTTGTGAAGGTTAATAGATTTTTATTTTGTATTTTTTTTTTCTTATTTAATAACATTTAAATATTTATTTAGGTAATACTGATGATATTGAATTAGTATGGTTACGAAATAATAAAGAAATTCCTGAAAATCCAGATTTTCGTCGTGAACGTGAAGGAAATACATTTAAATTAATTGTTGCTGAAATGTAAATATCTTTTACTTTTTTTTTATCACATAAAATAAATTTACTTATTTTCTATTATATATAGATTTCCTGAAGATTCAGGTGTATTTTCAGCTTCATTAAAAAGTAAATCAACAAGTACTGAACAACTATCTTCTTGTTCAGTTATTGTTCAAGGTTAATATAAAAAAGAAAATAATTCTTTTAAATATTTCAAAAAATCTTTTTTTATTTTTTATAGCTCGTGATGAAGATCCACTCGATCCAAGCTTTGTTCAATTTCCACAAAGTGTTAGTGTAGAAGAAGGTGGCAAAACTAAATTTAATTGTAAACTTTCTGGATCAACACCAATGACTGGTAAAAACTTTATTTTTAAATAAAAAGAAAATCATGTTTTTTTTTTTAAATTTTTAATAGTTCAATGGAATTTAAATGGTAAAGCACTTGATCGTGCATCAAATCGATTAGTATTTACTGATGCAGAAAAAGAATTTTCACTTGAAATTCCTGTTGTTTTAACAACAGATCAAGGTCAATATAGTGTAACAATTTCAAATGATAAAGGAGAAATTACAGCTGCATATAGTTTACATGTTAATTAATCATAAATATTAGACAAATAATTACAATAGAAATAATTTTTTTCTTTTGTTTTTTTTAAAATTAATTATGTATTTTAATAACAAAAAGAAAAAAATCTAGAGCAAACATAATTGTTTCTTTATTTTCTTCTATTTGTATTTTTTTTGAATACCTTTGCCGCTCAACCTATGTTTCTTTTTTTTGGACTTTCTTTCTTTTTTTTTCTTGTCCATGTTTTTTTCCTATTTAGCAAATTAAATGCCTGACCTGATTTTTCTTCGCTCTCTATTTACAAGATAACCGTGTTCTTTGATGTGTGCATGTGTAAATTGTTAAAGCCTTATTACCATGAAGAAAACAAATACAACGACAACTAGTCTAGTCGAACAAATAAAGTATTAGACTAACCTTGAATATTATTTGGTTAAATAATCTTGTCTTTTTCTTCTCTATTTATTATTATTATTTTTCTTTTTTTTTTCTTTTCTTCATCATCATAATAATAAAAACAAAAGGAGAATAACTTAACAAACGATTTTAAATAACAATAAATACGCATATTATTAATGAGATTTTCTAATATGTTGCCAATAACGATTAAATTTATCAAAAACATCATTTGTATCACCATGATGCAAACCAGCTGCACAAGCAAATGAATTTGATTGATCAAAAAAATTTTCACAATTTCCTTCATAACGAATATTATAATTCGACATTGGATGACGTGGAAGAGATAAATAATCTGGTAAAATACCACTGAAAAATATTTTACTATTTTTTTTCTCGTAATAATATTATAAAACTTACGTTAAATAGACATCTGAGATTCTAAATGGTATATCTGGATCTTGATAAGCAGCATAGACTAATGCATCTCTTGCTTTATTTGGTATTAAATAACCAAAACCGGATAAAAAATCAGGATATTTTGCACATGGAAATTCATCTATAGTTACAACATAACGAGCTCCTACTGGATCATTAGCTTGACGAAAAACAGTGGGATTATAATGTTTATAGCCATATATATTCATATCAGATATACGAAATGAATTATCTATTATTTTATTCATAAATGATGAAACAAATTTTAGAAGTAGTAATATATTAATAAATATATCATCATCAGTTTTAAATAGAAATTTTGCTATACGACAATAACGAAATGACCATTCAAATAGAGATAAAACACGATGTGTAACTAATGTATATTGTTGTGGTAATTCAACTTGAATTATATCATGAAATAGATCATTTTCAAGTCGAATATTATTACTTAATTTTTCATCAAAATCAATAAGAAACATAAATTTAACATGAATTGATGAATAATTACTAAGATGTTTTCCTGATCCCCATGTGCGACGTATAGCATCACGAGTTTTATAATTATCTGATTTAGAAATAATTGTTATTAATAAATCTACAGGTTCATTTAAACATGCATCAGTATTATTTATTGTAAATGAATAAAGGTTTGTACGTTGATAACGACGTGGTAAAAATATACGTGAACGATTTTTTTGCAAAGTATTTATTGTAGTTGTTGATCTAGATTAATTAATTTTATAAGATATTAGTATATACAAAGAAATATTTTCTACATATATTATTCTCACTTAATCTGAAGATTTAAAGAAAGATATTTAGAATACACGCAGTATAATCTATTCTGAATCATCTAATGGATATATAGCATTGCAAAGATAAACTACATATATCAAATACTATATATGTATATTTACTAAATAATACTTACAACTATACAACTTAATACTATGATTAAGATTGTTCATATTCATTGAATTTTTACCGTACAAAAATTGTGTAAAAGGAATATAATAATCTGATAACGGAAGAGCAGTAAGGAATTTTAGATCTATCGAATATAAATATCTGAAATTCTCGGAAGGAGACATGCAATCTAAGTACGATGATTTTGTCACGTCTTTCTGATCGCTTTTAGAGAAATCTGCTTGTTTCTAAAGTTCAAATACCATCGACTTAAGTTATCGTCGTCAGATCAAGTCTCAGTGAACGAATTTAAAAACCAACCGCATCAGGCAATGAAGACTTCCTGTGGTACTCTGTCTTCTTCTAACATTTTTCATTACTATCTGGCTATCAGCTTTAGTTAATTCGGATAAAATTTAACTGGTAGAATCTGTCGTATTCAATATAAGCCGATACTATTCGAATATCTAATGAAAGTTAAAAACAAGATTTGATGGTACAACTCTTTCAATTATTAAGAATGGAACATAGCAGATTATATAAGATTTGATCGTTTCTGACGACACAGTTTCAGATAGAATTGCCTATATTTCGCAATGATATACAACCAAAAACTCTGGTAATTGATAGGATTATGAGACAACCAGTATCTAATCGATTGAACCCTGGTATACAGAGGACAAGTATCGATTATTATACCCAGTTATATAACGTAAGATCGGATTTAGTAGGTTTCGATATATCTATTAGTTACAGACACAATAATAATAAACAATAGTAGCATCTGCTAGTCAATACTATCGTTTTCACTTATAGGATAATCTTCTTCAGTTTCTTCAAACTTCTGAGTAGTTCTGTTATAATTCATTGAGAGACAAAGTTCATGTAGCATAATTGATTAGTAAAACCCGTTCGTTAACAATGAGAATTGTAATTTATATAGAAATTAAATCTAACTTGCTAGCTTAGAGGATAAATGTTTCAATAGATTAGATGATAATATTTCAAACAGGTAAGCATTTAAATTAATATCGATTTTAGATCAATCGATCTAGATAATTAAGTTTGATATCCAAAACTCTTAAATAGAACAATTCTAAATGTTTTTTCGTGGTTGTCTTATTTTGTTTTTTTCATCAAATATGAAGGAAAATTGACATAATATAGAAGCATCATTCCAAATCATAGATTAACAGACTAGAGATAACTCGAAAAAAAATTACGTTCGTTGTGTTTCAATAGAATTCACTCCCTTTTTAGAACGTCAGAACTCGCTAAAATCAAACTAAATCTATTGTACAATTTTAAATGTTTCGGATTTTTTTCAAAGGCAAGATCTGAGCATACTCAATAATATAAGATTATCGAATTCAACAAGAACTGATCAAAACTTTGCCAGCATGATTCCTATTGTAATCTAGGGAAATTTAGGTCGGATTCGACCGATTATTTATGGTAGACATGAGTTTCTAAAGCAATCCGATACAAGATTTAATCTTTTTCTTTGAGATTCATAAGAAGGATTAAATTACTTGGATGAATAAAACTTGTTAAAAATATCTAAATGATAGAATGAGTATTTCTGGTGACTGGATGTCAACGAAACACGATATCTATTCTTAACAGAGAAAGCTAAATCTAATATAAATTCTTTTTCTTAAATTCATAAGATAAGTCATTGTCTTGTCATATTACAATGACAGAGAATTCCACTTTATCAAGATTTATTTGAGTCTTGCAAAAATTGCTCTACTATCTAATTTACATTTAAATATATATACAGATTATGATGAAATTTGAAAATGTAAAATTCACTAGTCGAGAAAAATATATTAATTGTTATTTCATACTATCCTCGCCAATATTAAATGGCCTTCAGAATAATATAGTAACTTTGTTTAGAATTTCTCAAAATCGATTAAGTCTTTTTTTTTATTTTACAAATAAAATCATGCGTAAACTTTCTTTTTTATTCTATATATATGATTTATTAAAATTATTTTCTAACGTGATTAAATAAGAAACGATTAATATGTAATTTACTATTAGTTTTTTTTCTGTCCTATGAACGATTCATTAGAAGCAAATCGTTGAAGGAATCAAAAGTGATGCTTGTACAAAATCTTCAGGGAATAGATCTTAGTAAATATGTTTATTCATTTTTCAGATACCTAAATGCCATTGAGAAGTACTCGGTTAGAATCAAAATTTCATGCTCTTTGTAAATACCGAAATAAATCAAAAAAATGTTTGCATTCAATAACGTTAATTTTCTTTTCGTCGTTCAAGCTCCAGTACAGTAATTTTAATCAAAATGCAAAAATGAAAAGCGTGAAAAATCTTCCATAGACGTCGTTTTTGATTCCTTTAAGTATTTACTTTTAATGAACTAACTATAAATAAAATGCAAATTTGAACGTATTTTTAGAAAGAGTATGAAATACTCTTTAAAATGACTATTTATTTATCGTAAGTACTTAAGTGGCCTCAAAGATATATCGATTACAAAATTGCTGTAAACTATTTCTAACCTTATTCTAAAATACTCAGACATCATTTTTAATGTTGTTGCTAAGAGGAAGAAAAAAAAAGTTAAGTATTGTGAATAAATTTGAAATTCTGATTTTGATTGAATAATACTAGAATTTAATTAGAGATAAACTCATATAATTACATGAAATATTAAAAGTAGAATAGGATTTAAAGAATAATTATAATCTTCACGGTCATGTCGACAAGTACTATAAATAGAAAAATATATCTTGAAATTTAATTGAAAACGTGTTCAAATTGAATTCAACAATCACTCAACAAGATAATTATACGTTATTTTTATTATAAAGGATTAGAAAAAAAAA
>JAJEKB010020047.1:0-36283 GCA_022393335.1 Macrotrachela quadricornifera
AAAATATGATTCAGTGTATTGAAAAGTTTAGTGGTTATTAATGGAAACAAATGTGTATTGAATTTTTTACAATCATCATATGAACCTAAAATAAATAAAACTCTTTTTAATCAATTATCATTAAAAATAATTTTTAACCTTTGAAAAGAATTTTTCCTCTTTTATATCGTCCTTTAACATCTACAAAACAAATATCATTCACTTGAATTAATTCAGGTGATTTGAAAACTGTTGATTGAGATACTGTAGAAATAATACCATTATTTTCCCATTGAATAGCACAAAAACTTTTATCATTAAAACATATAATTGGTACATCGGCATTCAAATCTGATGCTAAGAACAAATTGATAATTTATATAGTAATCATAGAGAAAAATAAATGATTAGATCTATTAGTTACCTATTGTAGCATATACAGGTTTTAAATGTTGAACAGTTGAAAGACCACTATGTATAAGCTTTCTTTTAGATTTGTAATGTACATATGTAGCTGGACTACAGACAAGCATTTGAACTGGAAGATGTCGCTGTACATTAAAGCGTTCTACTAGCTGTTCAGAAGTATCATTTTCAACATTGACACCATTTAAGGCAATGAGTCGATCAAATTTTTTTATTCCTGCACGAAAAGCCAAACTTGATTCGGCGTCATTATGAAATTTGAAAAATACGAAACATTCATGTCGATGATAATGTCCAAAACAACCTAACTTTTGTTCTGGAAAAGCACGTTGCATTGTACATAATCGAATATCATCTTTTTCATATTTCAAATTAATATTGACATCAATAGTTGCTGGAACTAAGAAGAGAAACTTAATTGATCAATTACCTCGCAGTCAACAAAGTGAAAGACTCAGCTCTTTCAAACTCAATTAAAATCAATTCTACATTTATAAGTAGCATACAAATAGTGTGACAAAGCACACATTATGATGATGTGTAATTAACCAAGTCTTTGATTAGATATTATGGAAATAGTAAATATTTGAAGGGTATCAATTCTTATTCACTAATAGAAATATATTAGATACATTAATTTATAGCAAATGTTTTTTCATATTACTTAATATAACTTGAAAGTAAAATAAGTGGAAAACATTCATTTTTATTTACCATACTGTTGTTTAATCCATGTTTGAAGCATTTTAGGTGGATCTGTTCCCCATCCAGACAATGTTTTGATTTCGCCTTGATTATCCCGATATTTAATCACTCGACCAAATTTTGTAATACTACTCGGCATATGTACTTGTTCAGGTGTTAATTCAGTAACTTTTCCAACAGGAGCTAGAATATAACACCATATTGGCAAACCTTTATTCTTTCCACGAACGATAGATAAATACTCATTGAATTTCTGTTCTGTTACAACTACTGTAGGTCTATCTTCAGAGCTTGTAAGTGATGCCTGAAATATAATGATATACCGTACTATGAAAATGTATGAATGTATTCTTTTTCTATATTTAGTACAAAAAATCAAAAATTTTAGAGCGAAATAGGACCAACCAACTAAATGGTTGCAAAGTTTTGTTTATATTAATCTTTCTCTTACATTATTTATTAGAAAAGAATATTACCCGTAATTTAATAAACAATTTTGCCATTAGATTATAAAAAGGAATTTTTGTGTCTAAAAAAAATCAAAATATTTTATTTTAAGCAGAAAATAATTATTCAATGAATTATATGTATTTTCATCATTATGAGTAATCACCTGATAAATGGAAACAGCTTTATGTTAAAGTAGAGGTGGATATTATCTTTACTAAACGTATGTTGTTAACTACTCTATTAAATTATCTACCTGTTATATCAGTAACTGATAAAAGATGATTGTTTGTCTTTCATATTCGATGAATTTTAAGTCATTTTTTTATCACATGATTTCATTAACGATAATAAAGTTTTTTCCCAGTTATTTAATAATGTAACAACAAAATGATTGTATTTTTAATGTCGATAAAAAATAACTCATGATATACAAGAACTTTTATATTAACAATTTACAGAAATTTTTACTCAAAACATAAGAGTATAAATTCGTTCTTTATTAGTTATTTGGATGTAAAATAAGAGAAAAAGAAGCATTTCGGTTTTTTTTTCATTACTAGAATTATGAAATACTTATGTATCATTAATTTTGAGATCATAATATCTTTTAGATATTATAATATTTTTAAAAAATATTTAATTAGAAATGATAAAACACTAAGATTAAAAATCATCTGTAAGTATTGTTTTGCAAAATTCATATATATTTTCGAAGAAAATAATGAATGTAACTTTTAAATTGAGAGTTTGTAGTTCTCTCCTTCTCTTACAATTGTACTCTCATTACGAACAGTTTTCATTAGATAGAAACTGGTTGCTGTGATTTGCAATTATTCCTTTACGGGTAAAATTTCGTAGTTTTAGTCTCAAAGGAGCTGTGTTGACATATTTTTTTTTACGTTAAACAAAAAAATGAACATCATCTATAGTAACTGACACAATAGTTTTGATTTGATTGCTTGTTAAAAAAATAATATATGAATGTATTCAAAAATAAAATTATAGAACGCATCAATTCATTAATAATCTTTACTTTCAACAACGAAGTACGAAAACTTATTTTTACAGAAAATCTAAACGTTAAATAAAGTTATTGTTATTATTCTACTTATATATTTCTAAATCATTAAGTTAGTCAGAAATAATTATTTGACATCAAAGACTAAGAAGAAATTTTTATATTCTTAAAATAAAGATCTATCGATATTTTTCACTTATTTCGTTTTTTATAGTCATTAGATAATTAGTCACTCTGGTAAAAATTACTCATAGATGATAAATAAATAAAGTAAATATAAATTCTATGCTGATTATATACAATTCATTTTATCAAGTTTTTCTTAAAATGTATGATCTGTTTTCATTTCATTCTTATGATTTATTGAAATACACGAAGATCTTTTAATATTCCTTCTTTATTGCATATTCTATTAGTACAAAAAATTTTATATGTAATAAAATATTCACCTTAAAAACATTTGACTTCAATATATTTTTTGTGCGTATTTTTTTCTCATAAGATTTCAAAATATAATTGAATTATTTTTTTCTATGAAATCAAACCTTCAGAGTTTTTAATTAAAATACATGGGGCATTCCAAAAGTCTTTTCGTCCAGTTCTTCTAAAAGCTTCAGCTTGCATTCAAGTGTACTGTTATAATGCTTAGACATATTTAGGATTATGTGCAAAGTTTCAGACTTCTTAGTCTTGTACTTCGCTGTGGTCCGTCATTGCTTTTATGATAGATGCACGCAACTTGCTAACAGGTAACCTGGCCTCGTAGCGACACGTTTTTAAAAATATAGGATTATATAGGATTTTAAAGCTTTATTTTTATAGGATCACCTATTCCTATATAGGACATTTATAGGATATCCATTTTGAATTAGTTTCCAGTCTTTTTGGTAGAAACTTTAGTTAAGGCAGTGATAGAACTGGAAGGTGCACTTTCTCCAATACCTTATCAGGTAACTTTAGTAAAAACATATTATTAGACCGGTAAAATTAATAAAGCAACAGTGTTGTTAGATTGCTCCCCATCCTCTATTGGAACAATCAAGATCATTCGTTTCACAAAGAAGACATTGAAATATTTTTGTTGGCTTTCCGTGTTATAAGCATTTATTCAATTTAATTTCATTGGCATCTGTTTGACTTAACCAGCTTTGATAAAATGTTGAATCTCAAGGCATTAGTACTTAAAACATAAAGTATATCAATTAAATGTGGTTTTGAACAAAAACTATCTCAAACGAACAAAAATTTTGTAATAGGAGTTTTGACACAATTCTAAGTTTTGTGTAGCACATAAATAATTGAATTTCCTATAAGAGATACAATATAATTCGAAAAATAGAACCGATCGTCTCAGGCCTGCCAACTGTTAATTTTGAAATGGGGTTTACCAGAACTGGAATGGGGTACAATTGGGGTACGATCTTCTTATGATGGGATACATGGCTAAGGTACATAGTTCACCTTCTGAAGTGGAAGGTTTTTATTGGAAAACCTTATGGAAGGACGCCTTCTTTATAAAAAACAATATTCTATTTGACATTCTGATAGAATCACTTTATTCTTAATCTTTTTACAAAGAAAAGCACTTATACAGGTAAATTATAATTTTGAAAACAATTTAACCAACAAACAAAAATACAAAATTTTATATTAACCCTTTGCAGCCTGATGTGCCCTGAAGGTGATATTTTTCTGTAGGAGGTACGGTGTTTAACGAATATCCGGACGTAAAGGATTAAGTTATGTTAAATATTGGATCAGCGAACACAAGGTTTTTTAATATCACTATACTTTACTGAATGTCAGGCATAATGGATTAATTCAAGCTCATTCTGAAAAAACGTAAAAAAACATCCATTATACCTGATCTTACAGTTCAATCTTATTTGTAATTCAGCAGCCTCAAATCAGCAGGTAGAGTAGTTCATTAGCCAGTTCTTTGGGAATACATTTCACTGTAAAAGCCTCTATAAAAATGATAGAAGTCTATCATAGAACATAACTTAGTTTTATTAGAAGATCGATTTACGGGAGTCAGATTCGTCCTATATTTCATAACATCTTCGATGTGAAAAAAGTCAAACGACAGATATTTTAAAAGGGTTATAGAATATAGAAACTCTAAATATGAAGGAAATACAATATAATCAACATAATAGTCAATAAATTCTAAATGATTACTCTCTTAAATTCACTTTGAAGACGTTTATAGTCACCAGATATTTGTGCGTTATCGATGCAGTTTAGATATAATTTCGAGAGCAGTAAAACATTATTTTTATATTTTTTATTGGGAGTCATCGACATTTCTCTTCTGCTTTCTTGACGTCTGATAAAAGGCATTTTATGGTATGTTTGGAAGAATGACTTTTATGTATGAATCAGTACAATAATCACACTGTTTTACCGTCTATAAACTGCACATCATTCTAGCTACAATTTTAAGAGAACAGAAGCTCAAGTGACAGTTATTTTAATCAAAACTTTCACTAACATCTAAAGATGAAAAATTCTGTATTTTCGTCATTTTTCAAAGGGAATCTTTCTTCTTTACAAAGACTGGATTCTATACGAAGTCCTATATTTTCAAAAACTTCCAGTCCGAGACCATAGTACATCGTGGTATCGACTCAGAATCTCATACGGGATACAGAATGTGACCTCAGAGATACAGAACACTGTGGGATACAAAATCCCAAAATGATGTATTGTAACTCAAAATGGGGCACAGGTGGCAGCCCTGGATCATCTATAGTCAAAAACTATCTTAAATAATATTATTTAAAAATTAATTATAATTGTTGATATTTCATGTGATTATATTTCACACACATTTTTCGAGAAAAATGCTGTTTTAATAAAAAATTTCTGATCAGGCAAAAAGAAAAAAGAAATAGTCGATTAAATATACAAGAGATGAATCATTCAAACAACAAATACAAAGCAAGAGGCAGGTTGTGCATGTACACGTGGCACTATCATTCACACAAATTTTATATTCATTAATCGAATTCTTGATGATAGTTTAACGTTATCTTTTTCAGAAAAATATGATTTTTTTAACGAGGGAACCTTTCCAACTGTCAAATCGCTTTTTAGATAAAACTTAGTGGGTTCTAGCTTATCGACTATGCTGATTTCGAATATCAGCATGAAAAATACCCTTAGGCCTTCTTTTCAGGCTTATAGGCATTTCAATAGAAATTTAGAGTGTGGGATGGTATATGGTAACAAATCCAATGAAGATATTCTGATCTGAGATTTTGCCCAAAGAAAGATCTACATATAAGTAGAATGCTCTGAAAATTTCAGCTCAAAAGAATGTATCCTTCTCGAGATATTAAACGCCCAAAAAAAATAGACAATTGTAGCATCTTTTGTGCTGTACGAGACATTTTTTAAGAGTTTATTATCTCGAGAAGGATACATTCTTTTGAACTGACATTTTCAGGGCATTCTACTTATATGTAGATCTTTCTTTGGGCAAAATCTCAGATCAAAATATCTTCATTGGATTTGTTACTATATACCATCCCATATGCTACATTTCTAGTAAAATGCCTATAACTCTGAAAAGAAGGCCTAAGGGGATTTTTCATGTCGATATTCGGAATCAGCATAGTCGATAACTTAGAACTCACTAGGTTTTATCTAAAAAGCGATTTGACAGTTGGAAAGGTTCCCTCGTAAGAGAAATGTTCCTTTTTTCGAAAAATATAGGAATATAGGAAAATTTAGAGACAAATAGGACATTATAGGACTGATTCCAAAAATATAGGAATTATAGGACGAATACGTGGCCAGCAGGTAACCCATTATAAATGGAAGAACTTTGCATTTCATTTTTTGATTCCTAAATACGTTTTATTAAAAAATCGAAATATGCTAAAAGATGCAGCGTGAAAAGCTCTATAATTTGCAATGGACAACTAATTTTACAATTGCATGTTTTGTGTTAAAATATCGACAATTCTAAGCAATCGAATTTCGACACTGCGAAAAAAAATATTTTTTTGATAAAAGATGAATTCATTTTATTCTTATTTCATATTTGCATTACCTGTCACGTTCTATTAAACAAAAACAAAACATATCATAAAATGCAGTGTGAAAAGCTCTACAATTTACATAGGACAGCTATTTTTGAAGTTACGCTTTTTGTTTTGAAAATCGAGAAAATTCTGAACGAATTAATTTCAATACTGAAAAAAGTGGTTTTTACTGGTATGCAACGAGTGAATTCTTTTTCTTATTCATCAATTGATGAGTTTTATTTAAAAAAACAAAAGACACCATAAGATGTAGCGTGAAAAGCTCCACAATTTACAACGAACAGTTTATATTATATATGCAACTATTGTTCTTAAGTAAAAGCAAAATTATGAGAGACAAATTTTCTAGGATGCAAAAATTCTACACGAACGAAAACTTCCTTTTTTTTCGTATTTCATCCTTTTATCACTGACTACGTTTTCTTTTCAAAAATGGAACATGACGAAAGATGCAGCGCAAAAAACTCTACAATTTTCACACAATAGTTTTATTTTAATTGCGCCCTTTTTATTCTGAAAATAAAAGCAAAATTCTCTAAATTACATATCGTAGCATCGAGATTTGATTGCTCAGAATATTTGTTTATTTTTAGAGAAAAAGTATAAATCAACGTAAGCTTTATACTGTAGATTGTAGTTTTTCACGCTGTATCTTCTGGTATATTTTATTATTTTTTTCACAAAATGTTTTAAAGGATTAAAATATGAAATTCAAAGTTCTGTCATTTATTATTAGTCGTCCGTTATGCAGTGTATAGAAAATGACATGCTACTCACGTAAAAGAAATGGATGGTAGATTACGACAAAGCACAAGACTTAGAAGTCTGAAATTTTGCACATATTCCTAAATATGTCTAAGCATTATAACAGAATACTTCAATGCAAACTGACGCTTTTAGAAGAGTCGGGCGAAAAAAAATTTGGAATGTCCTTTGTATAATATAAAATGTCAAGGTATGTTAAACTATATCCTTCACAAGCTTATTTATATTGAAAATATAATATAAGCGAATAAATATCATTTTATTTGAAATAATCACATGAAATTACAAGATATATGAAAGTAATTATAATATTGCGTCAAACATATTTAAATAGCTAAAAATGCAAGCGAAAGCAATAGCTGATTATCATAATTATGAATAAATAGTCTGATATAGTTAATTACCACATTTCTCATTCTACATCATATCATAATTGATGTAAAGCTCAATGTTATCACACCAAATCTTTTCATTATTATTGTGTGCATGAAATTTAATCACTACTTCTAGATCTTGCATATCCATTTGCAATGCCATATTAATTTTATTTTCCATTGCATCTAGATATGAACAATGTTTCATTATTAGAAATTATATATATACTTACTTGCAATTTCTTTTTTAACAATTATTCCATTACTGTCTTTACCAATTAGTTCAATAGATATTCCACTAGACATTTGTGCTTCTAATTCAACATTAGATTTTGTCCAAATAGAATAATCCCAAATATCTAACAAATTAATTTGTTGAGACATGGTAACTTCATTTGCAATAGTTTCTAAGGCAAATTGACATTCACTTCGATCTTTTTTGGAATGTACTACATCAATATTACCATTTTGCACTTGCCAATGAACCATAAGAGAAATATTGCAACGAGCGTCTCCATTTTGGATTAAATTTTGATCACGACCGAATGTTCCATTGGGTAATATGGCATCTCGAATAGATAGAGCACTTTGTAATTGATTGTCTGTGATGATTGCACCACTGAAATTTGCTTTTTGTAAATTGGTAAGAGAAAAATTGACTTTGGTAAGATTAGCCATATGAAATAAACTACCCATGAGATTAGCATGCCAAAATACTGATCCAGATAGATTAGCATAACTGAAATCGATCATTTTACAATTACAATACACATATATGGTATCGAGCATAACTGCTTGATAGAAACTGTTTAAACTGAAATCTAGAATTAAAAATTAGATTTTATTAAATAAAATCAAGTTTATTTTTTTATTACCGAACTGAGCAGATGAAAAATCAATATTAGATAGTGTAGCAAACGAAAAATCAACATTTTGTAACCAACCAGATGAAAAATTAACATTTTGGAGCTCAGTAGATGAAAAGTTAACATTTTGGAGGCTAGCATCAAAAAAGTTTATATCGTCGAGATTGTTAAATGAAAAATTGACATTGAACAGATGGGCCTCTTCAAAGTTAACATTTACGGGATTGGCCAATGAAAAATTCACATGGTTGAGTTCAGCAGATGAAAATTTAACATTATGGAGTGTAGCTTCTGAAAAGTTGGCATTGTCAAGTCTGGCAGATGAGAGATCAACATCTGTCAGGTACATGGTCTCAAATGTGCAATTTCGTAGATAAACACCAACTAATGAGATTTCTTCAATTTCTTTAGTTAGTGTTGCCTTGAGAAAATTAATGTCGGTCAGTTCCGCTGTGGAAATATCAAGTGCAACAAGATCATCTTTATTAGGTAATTGACCAGCCTCATGCAAAAAACGAATAACATGTGGTTGACGTGATCCATCAAGTTGTCGAAAGACATTGAGTGTTTTAACACGAGCAAGTGTAGCTGTACGATTGTTTGATGTAAGTGAACCATTATTGTTCTCCCATAAATCACCAATTTCTTTGATATAAGCCACTAATATCTCATCTCGATATCGATTAGTAACAGCTTTCATCTGTGTTTCCTGATAGCTTACTGATATATTCCATTCTAGTTCACGTTGTAATCGTGATTCATTTTTATCTTCAAGTCGTTGTTGACGAACCAATTGTTTGTCTTCGAGTCTCTGTTCTTGAGCCACTTTTTGTTGATGAAAAGTAATAACAACTGTAAATACACCCAACATGAGAGGCAGAATCAATGATGCAAGAAATTTTAAAGCATGATTCACTATTGGTGTAAGAGAATCATTAAAGCAAGAACGAATTCGTTCAGTTTGTGTAGCTTGTTCATGACGATCCATTTATCTTTATTCCAACGATCTATTGAAATGATTTAATGATTTACAGTAGATTCTATACTCCGATATTCAATGTATGTAAAGCATGTTATATTAACAAGAAAGAGAAATATATTAAATATTTTACTTGATTTTTATAAAAGTCATGTTTCAGTGGTATATATGTATGCTTTGTTCAATCAATAGAAGTACTAAAAACTTTGACATGGCTGTTTACCATTTTGGAAGAAAATAAATAAATATTTGTAAATTTAGTATACAGGTTCATATATCATGATTTGTATACTGAGAGAGCGTGTAATATGAGACTGTAGTTATTGAAATAGAAGAAACATGAGAACTTGGTTGTTGTGACACACGTCACGGTTAATAGTATATTGAACGTGTGGACATATTTGAGTGATTGTACTACAATTAAATTTATAGTCAACACTGTATTTTTCAGAAAAAATACTTTATAATAAATTATATAGAAAACAAACTTTTTGACGTGGATAAATGATGATCTAAACATTTTTTGAATGCAAATAGCTTTTATTTTTTTCTGTTTCACTTTGACTGGTATTTTTTTTCTCTATTCATTTTCTACACTTAGACATTTATTTTTCTGTATGAAAACCGCTATGATTGAGTGGTTAAGTTGATTGGCACGCACGGTCCAGGTGATGGGTTTGAGGCTCGTCATCAACAGGCATGGAATAATCTTGAAGTAGATTACGGATAGTGTTTGTCTTAGCTCACTCATACAATAGGATACTGATTATATTGTGATATATACCAATTCTTGTGTTGAGGATGCGGTTATTCAGTGAGTTCGAGGTGCTCAAGTAACTGAACAATCAAAATTTGTGTCAGACAAGTCTTTTGTTCAGAAGTACATCTAGGAATAATTGTAAAGAAAACGTGACGATTTTGAAATTGTCTTCTGACAGCATTCTATATTGAAAAGTAAACCTAAGCTGGATTCTTCTTCTTCTTTTTTCTTTTCTATATTATGTGGTTACTCTTTCTCTTCATTGTCACGTTCAATGAGGTTTTTCCATACTCTTTCACTTTTCATCGTTCTGCGGATATTTCTGTTACTAGCGGATAATACACCTTATATATAGCAAGTATATATTTTACAATTACATTCATCTTGTGTTATCATTCAGTCGACGATCTAGAATTAGTTACCTTATAAAATTCTGTTCATTATAAAAAAATTCTTAGATAACAATCAATATTTCCTTTTTTTGACTAGGATCTGACGTTTGATTTCAAATCTACTCTTGCTAACTGATGTAAAAGATTAGTTAGTCTGATTATCAACAAATAAATAGATTTTTAATGCAAATGAAAAAACTATAAAGTTGACTTTAGTGTACTATTCAAATAATGATAATGACAAAATTTTAATAAAAGAGAAAACATAATATTATTTTGATGAAAATATTTTCTAACATGATTAGCATGAATAATTAGTCGAGAATTAAAAAAGAAATATCATCTATACCTAATTCATAATAAATAATATATTTTCAAATAAATGACCATGATTATGTCATTAAATGAAGTTTTGGTATTTCTTTGACCTCTATTATTGTCATCATTAACTAGAATGACATTTTTTCTTTGTATTTATGTTCTACTAACAATAATATTGACAATATTACATGTTGTTTTTCTTTATTATCAATAGCATGTTTTATCAATATTCCTATTTACTTCGTTATTAACAAATAATTACCAATTGTGATTTAAAATTGCTCACTTGACAAAATATTGATGAGAACGTAAAATATATCAACTATATGTACTTATTTCAAGATTAAAGAGAACATTGAATAGAATCTAATAGTAAAAGTTTTTATCTTTCAATCGAATAAAATCTATATTATTTTTTTCTAAAAAAAAAGAATAATTTATAATTTATAAAATTATACATGTCAAGCATGAATTATCCAATAAGACATAAATAAACAAATGAAATAGTTCGTATATATATACAGAATGTCCCATAAATAACATCCCAACAAGAAATTAAAATATCTCTGTTAGACGTCGATCAAAGGAGTTGAAATTTTTACTAAAGATAGATGTGCATATTCAAAGTTCGTTTCTATAAAGACATGCCAAAAGCAACCATTTGTTGTGTATTGCTATTGATCTCAATACAAAAATTGTACCTTCTCACTGATAGAATAAAAAACAATATACTTAACAAAGGGTTTCCCTAAACATGTCTTTATTATCAATAAAAAATCAGTTAGTTTGCTAGAATCGTAATGAAGATATTCAATTTTTTTGTTTTTGGTGCATGACTTTTGGGCTATCCTGTATTTTAATCTTAGTGAACGACAATTATACTGTACATACTATTAAATTTAGATCTATTTATTATCGAATTCTATCTCCGACAATAACCTGTGAGTAGAAAATATCATATATCTACTCTAAATAATAGCACATAAATCATATCTTTATGACAGTTGCTGTCCTCCCTCTGTTCTATTTGCGTTAGAAACTATTAAGTATATACAATACCAGTTCTATATCCGTTGTGCTTTTCTTGTAATTTATCGTTATTTTTCTTATTTCTCGAATAGAATACTGTAATAGTTTTAATATACAAATGCGTCCAGCTTATGCAGGGCCTTCATCATCTTCATCAATTTGGAGAGCAACACAAGATCCCGGTAAAACATCACCAAATTCAAATACAGCTGGTTATCAATCTGTTGGACTTGATATTAATCCTGCATCATTAACAGCATCAAATATTCCACAACAACAACAACAACAATTTAAAAGTGAAGAAAAAAAATAACGACAATAGATTTATTTTTTATTTTTGTGTAATATGAATTTTTTCATTCGATAAAAGTCAACATTTACTTCATCATATATATTTATTTAATAAAATATTTTATCTCGTATTTATAAGAAGGTATAACGATTGTTTATCATTATTGATTGTTGTTCAAAATATCTTGTCGATAGTTCAGATATTCGATCTATTTATTACGTATACTTAAAGAATTAATATTCTCATTGAATAACTAGTTCTACTAATTTCTATTATCATTCATTGAAATAAATAGGAATCAAGAAAATCATTTTTATAGAAATTTTATCTATTAAAATTAAATGCTTTCTATATTGTGTTAACAAAAATACGCTTCTTGCGTTTTTTTTTCTTCCTAAAAGATATTGTTTTCTTACAATATTCTATGCGTACACTTTACTGTATGGACTTAACTCTTATAATTATATCGTAGCCTTTTCTTATTTTTTTACGTTCTTTCATCAATTCTACATAAAAGACGTAAAAGATATAAAAAGATAATGCTATTTTTACCATTATAGATACAAACGATTATTTCTTGATAGTTACATCATCGATACTATATTAAACAATTACATATTAGAATAATTTTATTTACTGTTTAATCTTTGTATCAATGCAGTAGTGTGGAACTTGAAACATGAATTCAAGCATTCAATTGTTGAAGTATACAAAATTTCATCCACGTAACTCATCACCAAAAGAATTGCTAACATGTCCACATTGTACTGCTTCCATCTAGAAAGTCCTTCAATAATTGAATCATTAGTTTGACATGTATAGATGTTTTGAACGTTTATAACGAAAAAGATTCTACTAGTTGATGACATTCTTTTGTCAATTCTTTATATAAAATCTTTTCTTATTATAATTCATATTGCTTTTTTTTGAAAATTTATATAAACCTTGCAATATATGATAAACTAAATTAAAATAAAATAAAAACTTGATTATTGTCTTCATATTTATTATTTTTCTCTTGAATTACTCGAATGATTGAAACAATCATTAAAAATATAACTGAATATCATAGACACGTACAAATATCGTCAATATGTCAAGACAATTACAAATAAACAAAACATTAAAAATAAGTATTATTAAGAATATTACACATCACAGAAAAAAAAACCAAAAAACAAAGATAAATTTTTACGTATTTTTAAATATCACTTGAACAAAAAAAATATTTAACGAACAATATTTATATAAACACGATCACATAAAATGATTATTTATTAAGAATATTACCAACGAATTGAAACAGTTATATCATCTGATGTTGCACCAATTGTTCGACAATCAATTCTTCCATTATTTGATGATGATGAAGATGATAATGATGAACATGAATGATGATTTGTCATCATATCTGAAATACACCATGATGCCTAAAAAGAATATATTTTCGTTTATTATTAGATAAAATAAAACAGTTCTTAAAAATCTTATAACAAACTTGTGAAGAAGAACCAATTATTGGTGTTGTCCAAATATTTGTTTCATTATTCGATGATATATTTCTTATTGTTCCCATATTATTTGTTGACATATTAATATCAGTTAAATTACTATTTAATGTATCATTAAATAAATCACTTTCACAATTATTTCGACTATTAAATGATGATTTAACAGATGATAAAGATAATGAATCAATATTACTATTTATTAATGACGACATATTTGTTATATTTGGTAAATAAATTCGATAAAAAAATGAAGGTAAATTTTGTACATATGGCCATGGTATAGTCATTAAACATTGACTTATACGACGATTTAATGTACGAATTTGTGATACTAAAAAAGCTATATCATAAAATTCAATCGAATTTTCTCCATTTATATTTGAACGACGTGCTAAAAATGTTTATTTATATAATTAAATATTAATTTATTATTTATACCTTGTGTATATTCAGAAAATGCTTGAACACATTCATATTGACATTTAGTCCAACATTTATTTTCTTCATTTATTGTATTTAAATCTAAATAAATAAAATATTTAAAGAAAAAAAAATGAAATATTTCTTTTTTTTTCTCTTTTATCTCCATACTTGTTCGAGTTATGATCATTAATAAAAAAAGAGAAAATTCTTTTTCATCAAATTGAAAATTTTCTAATTTTAATTCAAATGAACGAAAATAATTTTCAGCTTCTGTTAATTGTGGAACATATGAATTTAATTCCATTAATAAACTTGTTTCAGCTTGCCAATAATTCCATGTTGATTCAATAATATTATTATTTTGATTATATAAAGATTTTATTGATCTTCTTCCAGGAAATAATATTATCATTATTACACTATTGATACATAATGATATTACTTCATATTTTTCATGCATATTATCAAAACCTATATATACATATTGAAATTAATTATAATTAAATATAAAAACTGTTTATATATTTATGTATCTATTCACTTTCACCGTATTCATCGTGAAAGGGAATAGATGATTTATATAAATAAAATAAAAAATATATAACTATTAACATCACCGACAATTACAGAACAAAAGAAGTATGGTGATGTATGTTACCCGGAATTATTTTTTGACAAAAATTCATCACTCCTTGAGCATAAATTATCATTTGTGATGCCATTGTCCACCAAACTGTTTCACGTGGAATACATCGTGGTAAATCCTGTATAGAAAAAAATCATGAAACAAATAATAGAGCAAAAATAAAACGATTATATAAACACAATCGAATTATCTCTGCTTGGTAAATAAGAATACAAATGACAAAAAAGAAAAATCATGAAAATAATTTGACAAAAATAAAATACCTTTAAATACATAACATAAGCATTATGGACTTTTTCAATAAATTGTTTTATTGTTGGTGAAAGTTCAATATCAATTTGATGATTTGTAGCAAATGCTAAAATGATATTATTCAAGATATATACATAGAACACTTCAAAAGTTTTTTTCCACTTCTTCTAAAAGTCTTAGTGTGGATTCAAGTATTGTGTTTTAGTACTTACAAGGGAACATTCCCAGGTGTCGGAATGCTTTTCAGTCAAGATTTCGTGCATCTTATAGCCCTTAGTGAGCTGTGCTTATGGTGAGAAAGTTCGTGCCCATAGCTTATTCCTATTGAGATATCGATGTTTTAAAAATTTTCATTGTAGGACTCTACTTTTCCATTGCAACCATAGACATGGCACATTGAGAGCCATAAGATGAATGAAACTCCGACTGAAAAGCGTTTCGACACCAGAGAATGTTCCTTCGTTAGATATATTTAAGAGTAAAGACAAAATTTCAGCCTTATAAGTCTTATTCTTTTGCTGTTGTTCATCATTTCTTTTACTCGAAGTACATGCAGGTTACTAACTAATAAACTGTAATCGATGTCAGAATTTTGCACCTCCTATTTCGTCCCTATAGTATTCTATTTACAGAAAAACAAAATATACTAGGAAATGTACCGTGAAAAGTTCTACTATTTGCATAGGACACCTAATTTTACGGTTCCCTTTTTAGTGTCCAAATATAGACAGAATATAGAACGAATAAATATCAACGTCACAAAATAGTTGGTTGTCGCTATGTGACGAATGCATTTATATTTTGCAAAGAACAGTTTATATCATATATGCATGCAACGACTTCTTTTGTTTTTTGTATTACATTTTTTTATCCATCAGCAATGTTTTTTCTTTGGAAAAAATAGAATGTGACAAAAGATGTAGCTTAAAAAGCTCTACCATTTATAATAAGTCACCAGTTACATAATATATAGAAAATGGTATCTAACTAACATAAAAGAAATGAGGAACAACAGCAACGGATAATGTGGAAATTTTTGCTCATAATCCTAAATATATCTAAGCATTATAATAGAATACTTAAACCCGAACTAAGGTTTTTAGAAGAAGCGGCCGCAAAAACTCTCGGAGTACTTCATGTATATACATTAAATATGATATAAAAAAAGACTAACTTCTTTGAGTTTTAGTTTTAATCTTTCTCTTTTTGGCCATAGATGCAATTCTAGCTGAATCTTTAATTGTTGCCATTGATGTTGAACCATTTTGTAATTGTCTTATACTATACCAATTTAATAAAAAACAAAAAGAAATGTTTTTTTATATATTTGAAAAATAGAAACCTTTCTTTAAAAAGATTTGATTGTCGACCAATTCTAGATGCTAAAATAAATTTACAAGAATTAAAAAGTATTTCTATTTGTTTATATCAAACCATCCATCGACATTCCAGCTTGGATACATTTTTTGAATCTACATAATCTACATGTTATTTTTGATGTTGAAAGTATTTCACAATTATTATTTTCATTACAATGATATCGTTCTGGTGCATTTTCTTTTATTGATCGACGAAAAAAACCCTTTAACATTTATTTTATATAAAAATCAAAGAATTCACCTTTGTTTTTCTTACTTTACAAGCTTCACATGTAACAGCACCAAAATGAATACCTGATGCTGAACCACTACAAACAAGACATGGTAATTTTTTATATAAATCTTCTGTTTTTGGACCAGTAGATTCTAAAAACAAACTTGTAAATAAAATACTAATTAAAAGAAAATTCAATTTAACAAACCATGCGGTTTCATTCCAACAGAAATACATTTTTGAAATCGACAATATTGACATTGTGTTCGAGAACGTTTTGTGATTGAACATGAACAATTTTTTTGACATTTATATTTTGTTTTACCATCACCTGTTGATATTGAACGTAAAAAGAATTTCTAAATAAATTTTATTTTATTATATAACAAAAAAAATAATTTTTTCTTTCATCAAAAAGTAATCTTACTTTACAAGCTTCACATGTTATTGCTCTAAAATGATAAATTAAATTTCAAATACTATTTTTTTCAATTAAATAATAAATATACCCGCAATGCCATCCAGATGATAGATCTCCACAAATCTGACAATGTTCATCTTCATTTAAATTGTTAAGAGAATTTTTTGTTGATGTTATTATTTGTTTTTGTTGACGATGATCAAATGTATAAATATGTTGAGAATGAGGATCAGTTAAACGAGTTGTTGAAGGATGTACATACATAACTGTTGACATTGTTACTTGATTAGAATCTAAAAGATAAACATTTAACTACTAGCTAATTATCTTATTCATTATTGTAGAAAATATTTAGAAAATAACATTTAATTAATAGTATGAGAGAAAAATATATTATTAATTGGAAAAATAATTTTTATGATATAATCGTGAAAAGGTTAAAAGTCATATGTTGTCATTTGGATGAGAAAGAAAAAGGAAAACTGAATGCTCTTATCTGTTTATAACAATCTGTTTATTATCACATTAATACAAATGATATTAAGACTATTAAAATAACATTTATCATTTCTCTTATTATCTATTTCATTTTCTTTCTATCAGATTGATATTCATATTAGGTCGTTGTTATTTTATATTTTGAATAAGTTGAATAATGAAGATATTTATCTCTCCAGCTAGTTGTTTTCGATTATCTAAGAGAGATGAAACAGTTATATAGTCTTATATTCTCAATATATTTTTATGACATTTTAATGTTATGTTTTCGCAAATAAAACAAATGTTCGTATTTTCATATAAAAGAATTCAAATAAAAAATAAATGCAGATCTAATCATAGTTATGTGAAAATAGCATCTGACACATGTATTGAAAGACAATAAAATTTCTTTATTATTCATAGTCTAAAATTCATTCTATTTCATAATTAATGATTTCAGGACATTAGTCTCTTTATTCTTATATCAAAAAATGGAGAAATAAAATCTTTTTTTTATGTTGCTGAATTAATTTTATATGTTTGAGTTAAATTAATAAATATAACTTACTCTTATATTCTTCATTTAGATTTTGTTGATGATCATCGATAATCATCATTGATTTAAAATCTTTCATATTCGACGATAAATCTAATGTAGATAAAGGCATATTTCTAAGAGAAATATTTATTTCATCATCATTATTATTAAATGATTGCTGGCTACTGTCTAATGTAAGAGACATTGAAGGAAATGTTGACATTAAATTATTGTTTATGTTCATTGCTTCTTTTTAGTAAATGATAGATTGAATAGTTTAGTTTAGATAAGAAAGATTTTTAACATTTATTTGAAGAAAAAAAAAAGAGAAAATTAATGTTTGATTTTTCTTCTTTCATTTTTTTTTTCTTAAAGATATATTCTTGGTATTAGTAATTGTCAGAAAAAGTCAATAGAAGAAAGAAAAATAAATAGAACAAACTAACTGAGAATAATGTTCAAACTATAAAGGATATCCGTCAATTTTATATTTTGATAGATTAATGTATTAGGATATTTATGAAAATATTACCTATGAAAAAAGTATGAGTGTACGATCGTATTATAATCTCTTTATCTCATTTTTATCATGTATTTATGATGAAGATTATTTAGAATTTCTAAGGTGATAATTTTAATTAATAATGCTTTTGAATTAATTGTATGGATAGTTAGAGAGAAAGAAATAGTAACTAACCGTATGTGAAGTTGTTTTAATACAATATGATGATTATGTTTATAGTAGGTAGTTATATGATAGAGATAAGTAAATAGCCTTTATTTGAACTCTCTCTTATCACACTAGTTGTTTGATTGCTTGGGTCAAGTAGTATTTTAGTAACATATCAAAAAATTCTTTAAAAATATTTTACCAATCTATATTAACAGTTCAAGCATGTTGATCAATCATAAATCAGTTTAATATCAAAACCATATGATATATTACTAAAATTACGAATTTATCTTTGCGCACTCAAATCATTCTTCATGTCTAATATCAAAAGAAGTTGTTGAAAAATTTATTAAATATATCATATGAAGACTTCAAGTTTTTCAATGAATTCATTATGATTCTCAATTTATTTATCAAAAAATATGTTAAATTTTGTGAAGAATGGAAGAAAAAAAATCATACATTGATAAAACAACAATTTAAATGATAGAAAATTTATAATATCAAGCTGAGAAATGGAGAAATATTTTCGATATTACTTAGGGCATATCAAAAGTCGTGATGACCACATCGCAATTTCGTCTAGAAGACCTAATAAAGTTTTCTTTTTTTATGCAATGATAGAGAAAACAATACGCTATTTTTCTATGATATTTCATCATATAAGTCTTTTTAATATGATTTCTAAAGTTCTTTTATCCAATGTTTTAATCATTGGAACAATGTTTTTTCTATGAAAAAAGAGGAAAAGTAAAAATGTTGCAAGAAAATTGTAGAAAGATGTTCGATTAGAATATATTATCCCTGAAGATTCAATTTGAACATCTGAGTCTTTCACAGCTTGTAGTTCTTTCATTCACGGTTTGAGCGTATGCCCGAATTTTCAGAATTCATTGTAAACAACTCATGGGATAGGTTTGTTTTTCAAAAGGCCAATGGAAGAACTTATTTAAAAAAAAACAGATTGAAGAAAGCTGTAATATATGATTCAATAAATCTTCATCTCCTCCTTCTAAGGATGAGAGCAAGAATTAATAAACCAAGTTTTGCGAACAACATTGATTTGATAGACGAAGACTAACTTCTTACAGGAATAATTCGAGACAACTAGAGCAGCCGCAGAGCAAGCAGGACTAGTCGTGAACGTAGCAAAAAACAAAAGTGATAATGTTTGGAGAAAAAAGTATAGAACAAGAAATACAGATCGAAGATACAAACATAGAGAATATAGATAAGTTCGAATATCTAGGAAACCTAATAATTTGAGACAACAACTGCTCAGAAGCTAGAACAATGAAATCCCTGAAACACATATGGAACGGCAAGAAACTAATAATTTGGAATAAGCACAAGATTCTTACAACATGTGTCTTCAATTTACAACTATACACGTCAGAAACCGATAACACAAGGTTATTAGCATTTGAGATGAAATAATACCGAAGGATACTAAGAATAAATTTGGACACATATAAAATAAATGATAAAAGACTAATAAAACACACAATATTTTCAAAAATAGACGGAAGCTCCAAAGTGGTCGTCTATGTAGAGAATGGCTGAGTGATACCAAATGCTGGTGTGAACACAGCAGACAGGGCCTGCTCCACTCGGCACAAAATCGACAGATGTGGAAGAAACTAAGCAGTACGGTGGTTAGTCTCAACGGGTGATAAGTCTACAAGTCATTATAAATTATGAACTTTCAACTGAAATAACAGCATATTGATGTTTGGAAGAAGCACATCAAATAATTTTCAACACCTTCGATATCGTTATTTTCTTTTAGTCGAAAACATCTTGGAATTTAAAGTCAATAACAATTTGTGTATCTATGCTTAAACGTTTATTAAATTATTTTATTTTCATTATTTATGACAAACAGATTGAAAATTTCTTTTTCTATAATTATTTTTTATCTTCTAAAATTTAATTATTAAATTCCTCGACAGCATATTCTGTTTCTTGTAAAAATTGTTTAATATGTTCAATAACTGTTTGCTCACAATGAAACCAAGTACAACTATAAAATGTTGCATACATAGCAGAATACATAACATCTAAATAATATTTTATATTTTTCATATCAAATATATCATTAAGTAAATCAAGATAATTTTGTTGTTGTTCAATAATTAATTTAAATTGTTTTTCTCGTTGATTATTTTCAAACCAATGTGAACAAAATTCAATATCATTATTATTAAATGTTAATGCACATTTTTCCCAATCGAGTATTGCTAAAATTTTTCCTGTAGTTTTATCAACTAAAATATTTGATGGATTTAAATCTGTATGAGTTATATAACATTTCATATTTATATTTGATAAATTTGAATCTGTTTGTGCATAATTAATTATTTTTTCTAATGATAATATTAAATTTTTTCCATATTGAAATAATTGTTCATCTGTTTGAATTCGTTTTATAGACCAATATAAATGTGTAATTATATATTCTTTTAAAGTATTAAATGGTCCTAAACTAGGACCATCTTCAATAGTTCCACCAAGATACATATCTTTATTATAAAATGAACCAATTTTATTCATTTCTGGTAATTTTATTTGACGTAATTGTTTTATATAATCAATTAATTCATTAGCTGTTTTAATTAAAATTTCATCAGATATATTATCAATAAATGATTCTAAAGTATTTCCATAAATTTTTTCCATTAATATATATTCAGATGATAAAATACTTGTTTTAATATTATCTGAATAATCAATTATTTTTGGTATTGGAATTGTTGTATATTTAAGTAAATATTGCATTATATAAACTTCATTTTTTGTACGATATTCTCTCCAATAACGATGAGGATTTGAAATTTTTAATATAAATTCAATATATGAAAATGTTTTTGATTGAACTTTTACATTAAAAATTAAATTAACACGTCCAGATGTTTCTAAACGTTCAAATGAAATACATTGATATTCTAATTTTTGTAAAATTTTATTTAGATTTTCTATTGTTAATTTTGATAAAATTAATTCCATATCATTCATTTGCTCAATATACGATGGATGTTGAATAAAATTCATTTTTATTAAAGTAAATCATCAAAAATATGTCGGAGTATTTATATATTAATTCAAATGGTTTCTTTTGTAATTACGCAATACATGATTCATTGTATATACATGTATATATAAAGATAAGGGAGCGTATATGTCATACGTAAGTTTGCCTTTTAGCAAGGATATACGGTGAATATCGTGTTTTCGAAACTTCGTCATTGGTTCTATATGATTTATCTATCTTCAAATAGATGAAATAATAATTGAAATAAGTCAATTTTTATTTGCTTCAATACACAAGGAGTATTCCAAATATTACTTCATTTCATTCTCCTAAAAGTTATAGTTTGAGTTCAATATCTGTAAAATTTCAGACTTATATATGCAACATAACGGCTGACTCATAGTAAGTATCAGAAATACGCATTTAATATTTTAATTAATAAAAATGTTTTATTGAAAAAAAGCAAAATATACTAGAAGATGTAATATGACAGGTTCTACAATCTATAGTGTAAAGTTTATATACTAATTGTGTACTTTTTATTTCATGATAGATAGATAAGTCTGAAAGTTTGCACATAACTCTATATATGTCTAAGCATTATAACAGAATACTTAAACTCACATTGATATTTCCAATAGAATCGAGAGAAAAAACTTGTAGAATATCCCTTTTAGTAATTTACATGAATTAAATACAAAATCTATCGTCGTTCTCAGATAGTTATTGATCAACATTGTAATAGATTTTCATTTTCTTCTCTTATATTTTTTATTATTAATTTAAATTAAAAAATTTCAAAATGTAATTACATTTTTTCATTTGTATACTCACACGATCATAGAGTATTACAATCTCATTTATTAATCTTATAAAGATATATTCTTTTTATTATTCGAATGATTACATAATAATTATTATTTTTATTTTATTCTTTCAAATTTTTGTATACGGCTATTAAATGTATCTGAAACATATAAATTCATTTGTGAATCAAATGCAATATCAGATGGAGCACTTAGTTCATTACTACTATTACCAAATTGTCCAGTACCAGCAATTGTTATACCAAATACTGAATCTGGACAAAACATTTGTATACGATTATTTTGACAATCAGCAACATATAAATTACCATATGTATCAAGAGTTATTCCTTCGGGATAAAATAATTGAACAGAAGTATTACCATATCTTCCAGGTATACCTGCATAAACATTTCGTGGTTCATAATCACCAATAATCCATTGTGTTATTGAATGAGAATCGTGATTAGTTATATAAAAGATTTGATTTGGTTCATCATAGTATAAACCCATTGGATTATTTAATTGAGATGGATTAAGACCTTGACCATTACCACCCTAGAATAAATATTAAAATTAAATTTATTTATTTGATAAAGAAAAACAAGTGAATATAATAAAAAATGTCTTATATGAAAATGATCTTATATTGAAATGCAAATATAATTTTAGAAATTAAAAACCTTTTTTTTCTCTTATACTATAAAAGTGAAATGAATAACTTACAGCCATAATTGTACCAATGGATGTTTTTGGATCATATGTAGATGGCCATCTTGTTATACGTTCATTTTGTGTATCAACAACAATAATATTTTTTTTTGAATCAAGCAAAACTCTACTTGGATAACTAAATTCATTTAATGCTGAACCACGAGTACCATTTCCTGCTACTGTTTTTCCACTTTTAGCATTTTTTTCCCAAAGTTGAATTCTTTGATTATTCCAATCAGCAACATAGACATTTTCATATTCATCTGCAAAAGCATCTACTGGATTCCATAAAGTTTCTGGTGTTGTACCACCTTTACCACTTGCTTGACCAGCAGCTGTTGTTATTTCACCATTTGGATAATATTTTTGTATTCGATTATGAAAATTATCGGAAATATATAAAATTTGTGTTTTAGGTTCCAAAAATAAACCTGTAGGCAAACTTAATACGTCTGAGGCATAACCACCTATAATTGTTTTTCCTGTTGTACTCCATTTAAGATTACCTGGACCTAACATGTAGAAAACGATTAGAATTCCTGTTTTTTATTAAAATATGAAATAAATTTAAAATTTACTGCGATTGATTTCAATCGTTAGAACCTAAGTATTTGTAGTATTTAATGATACTCTTTGTCGAGTTGAAAGATATCTTTCTCCTCTTTTTTTTTCTTAATGTGCTCTAAAGGTGGACTGGATGTTGACCTTTCCATATTCACTTGAACGCGCTCAATCCGATGTGTCCTTAAATTTTTATTCGATTTTTATGAAAAGCTGATATACAAAAAATTGTCACAATTTTCCTCTCTAACAAGTAGTAATAGAAGGTTTCCATAACAGATAGTTCATAGAATTACTGAAAAGCGAACTTTCGACTTTTTAAAATTATCTTTAGTTTTTCATGTATAGTCATCAATCATGCCATGGACAACCACCCTCTAACTTTATCTGATCGGGCTGAACTTTTTATCACCGATATTTGGAACTATCTTCCGGAGGCAAAATCGACTATTTTCATTTTTAACTTATCCATTCGAATATCTAGGATCCGTAGGGGCCAGAACATTAATTTTAGAAGAAACGTTTACATATTTTTATAAAAAAGAAGAAAGTTAGGTTTTGCAAAAAAAATATTCAGATCGATCGGGCAAAGTTTGATGGAATCGTTCAGTGACAATCGAAAACGAAAGTTTTTAACAAAATTCTACAAAGATCTCCTGTAAAAAATTATTCACCCAACATATGTCTCATTATTTGAAATGCTTTATTTGTAGGAAAAATTTCAGCCCAATCGATCTTACCATCTTCAAGATCTAAAATCAGTCAAAAACGAGGAGAAAGAGTACCTTAAAATATTTGATAATGAGATGATATATTAATTTAATTTACACTTACATTCACTTGATTCTTTATAAATACGTTCACCTAGAAAAAAAAACAACAGATAAAATTAAAGAGAAATTCACTCGTATTTTTTAATATGTTATCATGTCCGTACCATTATTTGCCACAGTTAAACTAAAATAAAAAAATATTTAGTATATTTTTCAAAAATATTTAATATTTAATCGTTTACATTAATAGATATACTAAATATCGCAACATCAATTTGTTAACTTTATCACTTTGTTGTTTTCGATAAAGAAATGTCGAATATCTGCGTCTTTCACACCTTTTAAATTATAATATCTTTCGTTATCAATGCATTATCATTTACATATAGCATATTTTTATATCAAATTATGACATAATAAAAAATGTGCGACATGATTAATGTATAATACGTTGTATTAAAGAACCAAAAATATAACATAAGATGAAGTGTGAAAAACACTTTTTTCTTTTCAAAATGAACAAAATTCGACAGAAAATAATTTTTTCGTATTCCATTAATTAATGAATCATACTTACATTGTAGAGTTTTTACGCCACATCTTGTGTTATATTTTGCTTTTTTAAGTACATCCTTCTATAAAATACGACTTTTTTTTTATAGTATAACGCTTATAAGTCTGTGATTGTGCAGACCGGAGACCTAGAAGTTGTTATGAATGTAGAACACTTGAAGTACCAAAAGTTTGCAATTCATTCATATATTTTAGAAAAATGATTTAAATACTTCCAACATGTTAATATTATTCTTACAGTAAAATTCTAGTTAGAATTTTCTTCATTTATATTCCAACTTAAACTTAATATCTCATATCATGCCTGTCTATATATATCTGTAAATATATACCTCTATAAAAAATAACTTTCATTCTGTATTTTGAGGATATTGTTATCAAAAGAATATATTTTTTAGAAAGCTCGTGAAATTTTACATCTCTTGTATATTTATATTTTTGTTTGGATGGATGTATAATAAAATTTAAATATGTTTTCAGCGTTTTAAATAGGTTTCGAAAGAAGTAATTGCATATTCTCATAGAGCTTGAAATTTTCTATCATCGTGAACTTTCGATACAAAAACTTGAAGAGATAGTTAAAAAGCTACTTCTTTTTAGAGCTTGTGAAAGAGAATACTTATGTAATACTCGAATTATTCTTTCGTATATAGATGCAAGATAATTAACAAATATACAGATTGATAAGGAATTTCCAGCTCTATCAGAATATGTAATTACTTTTTTCAAAACCTATTTTAAGATCGAAAATATATTGAAAAATTATGCGAGATATCAATGATTGTATTAACTATATCGAAATGGGGTACCAAATGTGTGTTTACTTTATTAAAATAATCTTATTTTACATCCATCCGAACAAAAATATAAATATACAAGATGTAAAATATATTGTCAAATAGCAAAATTGATAATTAAAGCAAATCATAACTATCTTCTAATGTAAATATCATATTAAACAAAGAATAAATATTAAAGTAAATACATGATATAAAAAATTCTTTATCATCTGTATATATCAAGTGCATTGAACATTATAAATATTTATCTAAACAAATAATAAATGATAATTCCTTCATTATCATATGCTTATTGGTCCGTCCTCAACATCATAATGATACAATCATTATTTGTATTTTTTCTTCGTATACTCACATAGATGAGTAAGTTACTTTCCTCTTGCGTCAGTAACAATGAGTATTACTTCTGATTTTTTTTTTCTTATTATTCATTTTATATTTCAAAGTCAATCAAGTATTGTATATAAGGTAGAAAATAATTATTCTAGAATTTGATATGTGTAATATCAAACAATGCCTTCACCTTGTTTTTTTTTGTTACTATTTCTTTGCCATTATGAGAAAAAAGAAAGGACAAAAATAGAAAAGTGATGAAATGAATCATAATGGGAAGAAAATAATACATGAGGTCAACTGTTTCTATTCGTTTTTTTTTTGTTTTTGTTGATATTGTAGATGGCTTTAACATTGACAACTGATATTGAAAATTTATGTACATTATTCGATAATCAAACTAATTTAAGCACAAATGAACAAAAAGATACTAATGAATCATTAATGTAAGTTTTATTTTCTTCATTATCCAATATGAATGATTCATCTTTAATAATCAATGATTATATTAAATAAAAATATAAAAAGATACTACTTTTTTTATTCACATTTTTTTATGTATGCAATTTATTATTTGTTTTTTTTTCTAAATTTAATTTTGAAATTTTAGTAATAAACCATTACGTCGACCATTGACTGTATCAATACTTGCACATTATTTTGGTCTTCATTGTGATGAATATCTTCGTTTATATTTAACATCATCTTCAATTGAATCAAATAATTCTGAAATACTTAAAAGTTCTTTAACGAAACAACGTGGAATTAACTTTGAAGCTAAATTAAAATCATATCATTCTTCATCAATATTATCAAATATAACCAATGAAAATGAATTTTTATCATATCTTAATTCATCATTATTATTATCATCATCTGAAAATGAATTTCATATTGGTTATAATATTAAATTTCCTTGGACATATGATAAAAATCTTCAAAGTAATTATAAACCAGATTTTTTATTAATAAAACATTATTATAATAATAATAATGAAAAACGTATTGAAATAACAATTGTTGATGCTAAATCATCATCAAATGTACGTATTGAACATTGTATACAAATAGCACTTTATGCAATTGATTTAAAAGTATGGATTGAAAGAAATAAACTTGATCAATATATATATATAAATGATATTGGAGAAGTTTGGTTACCAAGTGAAGATGATTTAATTCTATATGAAAAAAAAAATTTTCCAATGAATAAATTACAAGAACGAATTAAATATTTTCTTAAATATAATCTTGAAAATGTTTTAACAGGTTTAGTTTAAATTTAAACAAAACAAAAAAAAAAGATTTTTTTAATTTTTATTAATAATTTCAGGTAATGAATGGATAATGTTACCACGTTGTTCAAATTGTTCATTTGTTTCTCATTGTCGTAAACGTGCAATTTTAAATGAACCTGAATCAATAAATAATTTATCTTATTTAACTCGAACAAATCATTCATTAATACATTCAATATTTAATTCAAAATCTATATCAAAAAATAATATTGAATATATATATAATCAATTAAATATTGATAATATATCATCAGATAATAAAATAAAATTACAAGAAATATTATCAATTAATTTAAATGATAAAACAAGTTCAGTTATAAAAGCTCTTGAAACACATAAACCACAATTAAAACAATTAACATCATTTTTAATACCAAAAATAAATAAAAAATGTTTATTACTTTTTATTTTTTTAATACCTAATCCATCACAATTACATTCGATATCATTTTTTTCTTATAATATATATGATACATATAAACAAATATGGTTTTATTCAAAACCAATATATCAATTAAATCCCTCATCATCACAAATTGTTTTAATGATTGCACAATCATTAGAAAAACTTAAAGAAAATAATGAATATTCTTGTCAAATTGTACTTTTTGATGAACAAGAAAAAACAATTTTATATGAACAATTAACACTTGCATCAGATAGTGAATATATAAGTCAATGTCTTGTTTTATTAAGTTCATCAGAAAATGCTATTTTACTTAATAATCCACCTGATATAATACAAACTGATAGAATATTTCGTTCACATCCATTATCAAATTTACGAAAAAATGATATTGAACAAGAATTATATCAACGTTATGGAACATTAAATGATAATAAAAAAATAACAAAAACTGAATTAACTCAACAATTAAGACAATTAAATGATAATGAACAAGAACAAGCAAGAAAAACTCTTGTTGGTTTACCATGTCTTATTTCTTTACATTCTGGTTATTTTATTTTATTAAAAAAAAAAGAAAAAAAAAATGTTTTTTATTTATTTTTAGCTATTCGTCAATCATTTGTTGTTCCAATGCCTGGTTATTTTGATTTAGAAGATTTAAAAGATTTATTTCAAATTGATTTACCATCATTAAATTCTAATCAAATATTTGAATCTATTCATAAACCAGGTATTGTTTAATATATTAGATAATAAATTTTATTCATTATTCAAAAAGGATAAAAATTGATATTTTCAAATTTTTAATCATCAAAAATAAACATAGAATTTACATTTATTTTCTTTATTTGAAATTATATTGGAATTCATTGATTATAGTTATGTATTGATGAGTATAATGAATTCCATTAGATCTTGGTATGTGCTAACCATATACCTCCTAAAATGGTTCCAGAAAAGCCATTGATAAAATTACCATAGATATAGATCTGCTAAGACATTGCGAATTTTTTAAAGGCCATGTAGTTCAAAAGTAGATCATATATCTCGGAGACTAAGTAATGAAATAAAATAGTTTTTTAACGATCGATCATTTGTGCAGTTCTCTATAAAATATTATCTTAGAAATTTTTGAATTAAAAATAAAATAACATGAATCACTTTATTAGATCTAATATTTAAACTATTATAATTAGAATAGATTTGAATTTTTTTATTATATAAAATGTAGATTAATAAAATATTATTTATTTGATAGAAATTGATAATATTGTTCAAGAACATTTAAATGTTCTTGCTCGTCTCTATTCAATTATACAAAATCGTCTTTCTGAATCCAATCGTCTTGTATTTGATGCTTATCCATTACCACAAATAATTCCAATAAATGGTTCTCATCCACATATTCGTCGATTAATTTTTTTACGTCAATATGAAATGTTATATTCGTTACGTTCAATTCAACAAGCAAGATTTGGTTTAAATCAATCATCTATTCTTATTCGAATAATAAATAAAAAATATCTTGATAAATATAAGATTTTATGGGAATGTCAAGTTGAACGTGGTCAAGAAATAATTTCAAAAAATTTAACACAAAATTTAACAAATATAAATGATTTTCATACATATCCATATTTAATATCTGAAGATAATTATTCGATAACAACATTTCCTGATGCTATTTATATGGATACAGCTATTGATAGTAATCGTTCACGTACAAAATTTGATCGATGTGGTTTAGCTCATGTTGAACAAAAAGGAGAAGGAGAATCAATATTTATTCGTGTTAAACTTTCTAATCTATCTCTTGAAATTAATCATCAATATTATTTAAATGAACGTTATGTAGATTTTAATACTAAAAAAGCTATTCAAGCATTAGAACAAGCAACATCATTAACAATACAAATATTAGATAATCCAATGGAATTAAAAAAACCTGAAGCAGTTCAAAAAACTAATAAAATATTACAACAAGAAATAACGAATATGTTTTCAAAACGAGAACCATCAATTAAACCCGAAGGTTTACATATACTTAATAAAGCACAACAAATTGCATGTGAAAAAGTTAAAAATGAACGTGTTACACTTATTTGGGGACCACCAGGTAATAATTAATTTTTCTTATCTTATTCGATAAATGAATATATTATTTAAGAAAAATATCTAGTATTTTTTAGGAATAAGAACGTTTGATAGGCCATCGAGAAAGAAAAAAATTAAGCTTGAATGACTCTTAAATGAAATTATGGCTTTCTAAATATTGATTACTTTTTATTGTATTAGTTTTAACAAGTCTGCTCCTATATGACGACAACTTAGAGAAAATTTCCCTAGGAAGGAATTAATAAGATCTGATGTGAGTGAGAAATCAAAGAAGAATTTATCTTTTCTCTCCGATCGTTAAAAATGTTCGATGATTTTTAAATTTTATCTCATTTCAAATGGAAAGATCGATCTATTTTCCATTCTAAACCTTCTTCGATACTCTTAAGTTCTTTTTTTGGATCAACATTATAATGAAATGAAAAGTTCATAGACATTGTAAAACTGTAAAATATTCCGTCATTTTACTCTTTGAATATTGGAAAATGAATAAATTAGAATGTTTTGTGGAAAAAAAATCTCTTTTCATATGAACCAAAACATGTGGAAGATTTTGGCTCATTAAGATCGAATGTTCCTTCCAAGGGATATGTTGTATCTTTATAATAAAAAAAAAGATAAGTTTTTTTCACTATAACGCGATCATAGCGAGTGTTCAAAAGCTTCATTTAGGTGATCAGATTCTTTCTATGTTCAACTAAACTCCGTTCAATTTGTAAGATTTATCTTTTTTTTTTATTGTAATTTCAATTAGTTATAAGGTATTATTATCTATTTATAATTTTTTTAGGTACTGGTAAAACTTATTGGTCTGGTGTAACTGTTTTTCAAATGTTAATGTTTTCATCAACTCCATTACGTGTATTAATAACAGCATGTACTCATACAGCTATTGATAATCTTCTTTCATCAATAAATGATTTAAAAAAACTTTTTTCTTCATCACCACAATTTCCTAAATGGTATGAATTATCTCAAGAATTACTTGTATTAAAAATTGATTCACAAAATTATCGTGATTTATCATCATCATATGGAAAATGTTCTATAGTTATTGGTTCAACTGTATGGACATTACAAAAACTTGATCAATCAATTGTTTTTGATGTTATTTTTGTTGATGAAGCAACACAATTATTAACAAGTGATGCTGTTTTAGCACTTAATCGTTTAGCTGATCATGTAGAATCACGATTAATTGTAGCTGGTGATCCATTACAATTACCACCTGTTAAACGTTGTGTTTATCCACCATTACCTTATCCTGTACCAGATTTATTTTCATCACTTTTTCATTGTTTATTACGTGATGAAAAAAATATACCTATATCATTACAAACAGAAAAACCATTTGAACAAATTTCACGTTGTCCATATTTATCTGTTTTTGATGAAAATCATCGTAAATTTATTTGAATTTTATTTATTCTTTACAAAAATTTCTTTTCTTTAAAGGTATGAATGATCAATTATCAGATTTTACTCGAATTTTATATGGTGAAAATTATCGTCAAGGACGTTCAACACCTTTACTTTCAATTCGTTCACTTGATAATTTAAATGAATATCTTCTTGGTTCTCTTCTTGAACCATATAGTTCACTTTATACACTTCTTATTGATTCATCATCATCATCATCAAATTCATATTCAATTCGTAGTGAAGATTTAGAACTTGAATCAAATCTTGTTTATTCTCTTATAAATGAACTTGTTTTACGTATATCACTTTCATCAATATTTATAGTGACTCCACATCGAATGCAACGTTCGTCTATTCAACAAAAACTTTTAAAAAACCCATTTTCAAATGTTTCAATAACTTGTGATACTGTTGAAAGGATGCAAGGAAAAGAAGCACAATGTGTTATACTTTGTATGTTATATAGAGAACGTGAAATGCTTGAAAATGAATTAGATTTTATTTATAATCGACAACGTATTAATGTTAGTATAACACGTGCAAAACAATTATGTATTCTTTTAACATCAAATTTATTAATTAATCAACCGCCATTACAATTATTTGTCAATGGAAATACAAGAAATGCTTATACTTTATTAAGTAATTTTGTTAATAAATCTATTATACGATATTTGGATAATCATGGTCATATTAAATAATTTTCTATGTGAATTAGAAAAACAAAAAATATATACATATTCTTGAATTTGTACTAGTTTGATATTTTGAATATTAAAAATAAAATGTTTGTAATCAGACTAAATAGATTTTCTTTGTCAGAGAGGGATTTAAGAAAATATTATATCGTGATAACAAAATATTTTTTATATGAACAGATAGAGCATCTTTCGCTCTATTTTCTATGGCTATTTGATCGCTAATTAACTGATGGCATAATAATAAAATTTCGATAAACACTGGTTTTGTTGCATACTAGCTGGCGACATTGGATCATAATGAGTGAGACATTTTTTATTAAGCAGAATTTCAAGAGTATTTCACTAACAGTTAATGATGAAAAAAAAAAATAATTAAGACTACAAAATTCTGAATTCTGCTTGATAAGCATTCTACAATTGCTGACTATTACATGTAAGTTAGACTTTTATAAGATACGGTTAGAAACTCATCCCCTTATTCAAAATAAAATCATGTTAAATCAGAATGATGTATCAAAATTCAACTTGACTTCGGACTATTTAAATGATCATGAGTACTTTTCGAATAACTTTTCCTAGCAACAAGATAAAGATGTGCAGTTTTCATTGTTGGAAAGAGGAGATGAAAACGCATTGAATCATATATAGAAAGTTTTTTCTAAAGGTTTTATTTAAAACTTCAAGAAAAGCAGCATGCCTGTCATGGTCATCATATTAATTTATTGATTTTCCGAAATACACTAGAACCACCGAATACAGGACTCTAAAGCCGTATCATGATTCTATTCCCAACTAATACTAATAAAATACTAAAACCATTGGAGATACAATTTACCAACTCATTTTTTCAACAAAATAGTCAAAAAATTTAGGTTTTTATGGCATTTTCATAGAGAAATCTCTTTTTTTAACGTAGAAGAAAAAAAGCAATTCGTTGAAAACATTCAACTGAAACCTTTAAAAGAGCAGTTCGAAAAAACTTTCTATATATATATGAGTCGATGATGACAGTCATTTAATTCTCAAATGAACAATAGATATTTATAATACATTTTAGAGAAGTTTTTTTTATCAGATACAATTCTTTGTTTCGAAAGATTCTTTTGATGCTTAAGAAAAAAATAACTTAGTTTATTAAATAGAAGTAAGCATAGACAAAACTGACTATAACTGTTCGAGCGCATCTTAAAGAATGCTCATGACAACACAATATCCAGTTTTTCTATGATTAATATTAAGATTCTTCCTCGATGAGTGTATTTGGTGCACAATTACAAAAGAATATGACTTAATATAATAATATATAAACAAATACACATCCAATCCTGGCCGGGTGTCTAATCGGACTGGGACTAATGTATATCTATATAGTTTTATTTGGTTTCACGTTATATGTATTATATAAAATTAAAAGGTAAAGTTAATAATCTGATTAAAAATTGTTTGAAAGA
Source organism: Macrotrachela quadricornifera (assembly GCA_022393335.1). Classification (NCBI taxonomy): domain Eukaryota; kingdom Metazoa; phylum Rotifera; class Eurotatoria; order Philodinida; family Philodinidae; genus Macrotrachela; species Macrotrachela quadricornifera. Next base: position 33,933 of record JAJEKB010020047.1, read on the forward strand.
AAATAAACTGAATATATGAATTTATTTTATGGTAATTTATTTATTTCAAACGGAAAATAATATATAATGATTATTAAAGTGGTTAATAATATTTAAAAGTAACATTTTTAAATCGAAAATATTCTTCTCTGATTTCCCAAAAATTTAGGATATAAGTCTTTAATATTTATTGATAATAATTATTTTCCATTATTTAAAATTCCACCAATACATGCATTACATTGACATGATTGAATACGTCGAATGTCTACTACTTTTGCTTCCGTTACATTTTGTGCTCCATTAATAAAACAATCAAAAATCATTGGTTGTAAATATGTTTTTTCAACTGAACAACAAGTACATTGATCGTCACTATCAGATTCACATTGTCCACTACATCGTTCTCGAGGTACATTTTCACGTGATATACATTGATTATTATTTATTCGTAATGGAGCACTAGCATATTGACGTACTGAACAAGTATCATGGCATACATTACAACTACATGATTGAATACGTCGAATTGTTATCATTTTTTCTTTTGTTATTGTTTTTGAACCATTAACAAAACAATCGAAAAGAACCGATTGTGTATATGTTGTTCCAACTGAACAACATTTACATTGATCACTACTATCTGATTCACAATAACCACCACAACGTTCTCGAGGAAAACTTTCACGAGATATACATTGACCATTATTAACTTTTAATGGACCATTATCAAATTGTTGCATTGTACATTCAGTTGTATTAGTTACTGGTGTTGTTAGTGGTATAGTTGTTGTTTCACATTGATTATCAGATAATTTCAAATCATCAGCTGTACAATAAATAATATAACAATCATCTAATGTACGAATAATTGCGCCTTGTTCAACAGTATCATTAATATAAACAATATTTCGTGATGCAGTAGTACCATTCAAATATGTATCAATATAACCAATTGTTTCTATGAAGAAAAAAATAGATTTATAATTATTTAATATTTATTAGATTTATTCTTACTATCATCAGATGGTTGTTTCTTAAATACACGTATATAAAATGCATCATCAAGTAAACATTGACAACGACTATTTATACAAGATTGATGTTCAATCAATTGTTCTTTATCACAATTATTTGGTGAAGTTGCATTACGAGTACGTGTTTGATATCCAATACCACATGTACGACTACATGGTGTCCATTCAGACCATTCTGTTAGAATACATGGTGAACTTGTTGTAGTCGTTTCAGAGACTAGAAAATAAGAAAAAATTAAAAAAATGTACGGCAATTATTTTATATATACCAAAAGGAGAACAAGCGAAAATTTCAAGACGAAGATTTTTGACATCACCATTTGGAGTTAAACGAATCTTTGTAGCATTTAATGTTGGTACAAATATAATTTCATTGCTTGTTATAATCATTGACTATGAAAAATATAAAAAATATATACGATTTCTTATTATATTAATACATACATCATTGTAGGCAATCCAACGCGGAAATACGTCCGATGCTGATTGATAATATAAACGCCATTCTTTAAGGTTATTAGCTGTTATACGAATTCGACCAATCTATGGATAATATATACATATTCAATCAATTTAGTAAATCTTTTTTTAATGGATATACCTCAACAGGATAGCGGAAATCTATATTAAGTGATGAAAAAGTAGATGTTGGTGTCCATCCAGTGCCATTTATTCGAAAAACATAACCAACAACTTTCGTTTCTGCTTTTGTTGTCTCAGTAATTGACTCAGCATCAACAAGTCCAAATTCTTCACCAAGTACATTCTCTGTTTGACATCGAATTGGTACAGTTGGTGTTGTTGTTGTTTCATTTATTCCTTGAGTTGTTTGTATTTCCTCCGTTCTGGAAGATATTTCACCCGTTGAACCAAATAGTGTAGATAAGAGAGTGAACGCAGGTGTACTTCCCTCCATGATCGTTGAATCTAACCAGCTTGAGCTTGAGTACATACCAGTGGTCATTCCTGTTCCATATGTACCTGAGATCATCGTTGCTTCACTTGTCTCTATTCTAGGAGTACTATACGGACTTACATAAGTTGTTTCTATTTAATGAAATAAAAAAAATCATATTTAGTATACGTAATGAATAATATACAATTATTAATGTTAATACGAACCTGTTCCGCCTTCAGTACATGCCTTGATATCCAAAACAACACCTTTCGGTGATCTATTGTCCGTTGTACGAATAATAGTAATCTCAATACGAGAAACAGCTGTGTTCGATGGAATTTGAGTTGAATCAAGTTGTGCTGGTTTCGTCTTATCATCTTTTGGACTTGGATTAGATGATATTGGTTGATCATTGATTTTCTTTCCATCAGGTGAAT
>JAJEKB010020047.1:58707-71953 GCA_022393335.1 Macrotrachela quadricornifera
CTGATTCGTCAACAGCTTGCATTTCTTCACATCTCTTAGTTGTTGTTGCAGTAACCGCGCCTGTACCTGGGATAATCGTACTTGTGCGAGTACTGAAAATGGAGCCTGTTATACCGGTGGTGAAGCCTGTGATTTCTAGAATATGAAAAATTGTAGATGAAAGGGTGGGTAGAAGGCAAGTGATATTGATAAATGTTTGGTAGCTCTTATATTTGGTTTTTTCTTAGAGAAACGTCTGGGATGCTCTATATTCGGTACATTTATCATATATTAGACCTATTTCTCAAAATTGAAAATTTCATTGTTAATGTAATTGTTTCAAAATAGAAGGATAGATATGGCGATGAGAAGATTTCTATTATATCGTTTAACAGAATTGGTTGAAAATATTGTTGGAATATTAATATTTGATGATATTGAGTGGAAAAGTGAAAGTTTGAATAGAAGTATTATAAGTTGAAGAGGAAACAATTTATAGTCTTTTATTTATGGAAAATATAAGTTTGTAGAAACAAAACAACAAAATAATAGAAGAAATAGGTTTTAGTCCATTAAAGGTTTGGTATATCGTTCGTAAATGTATAACATAATCGTTGTTCCTGTTTTGAAATCGGTTGAATGTTACTATTTTTTCTAATAGGAATACCATAAATTAGAAAAAAGATAAGGACGATATCATTGTATGCAGTATTCTAAATGCTATTCAGTGTTAGCGTTCGAAGTTCTGATGCCATATAGGAAAATTACTCAGTTTCCTATAACTTTTTTGGGTAGTAATTATATATGTAACTTAGGGTTAATCCTCTAAGCATTCCTATTCAATTCAGCTTTTTGATCGTCAATATGATATTTTCGTGAATAAGAGGTTCATGTAAAACTGATCCGAGCATCGTACGGGTCTGAAAATATTAGTGTAGAAGTGTTTTGCTAAATTGCTTAGATTCAGTTTCTCGAGTTCGTGTCAACTTATCCCGACATAATGCATAATTTCTACAACACTCGACTATTTAGCAGGAAATAGACTTGCAGTCGTCGAAAAATAGAACACAACAATTCTGAAAAACCAATTATAGAATTGAATTACCTGGCTTAATAAAGATTTCGAACGGTTTTATAATGAAAATTAAGGCGAAATATTTTTATTCGAGTGGAAAAGATCGAATTGAAATAGTATCAATCTTATGTGGATCTGCAAATCCAGTTCCTATGTGAACTTTGACTCATTTGAGTAGTATGATTACGTCTTTTCACTTAGAAGGGAATTGTCCCAGGTGTCTAACGATGATTTTCTTCATTCATAGGCCGTTTGATAGAAGGCATCGAGATAATAAAAAGCCTGAAAGAATTTGTCCTCATGACTCTTTCTTCAAAAGTTTCGGACGTTTTACCGAATTTTCGATCCATTTCTAAATATCTACTGAAAAATAAAATTACAGAATTTAGATTGAAAATTGTGTTAGTAGATAGGTCGAATGACTATGAGAATATTCTGAAAGCTTCAACCAAAAAGAATATTCTTTCCTTGGGATATTGAGTTTTCAAAAAATAGGCTTTTACCATGAATAAGTCTCAAAAGTCGAATTCACTCAAAGAATCAATATCTCGAGAAGGAAACGTTCTTTTTGATTGATGCTTTCAGAATATTCTAATACCCAGTAGACCTATCTACAAACAAAATTTCCGATCTAAATTCTGTAATTTTATTTTTCAGTAGATATTCAGGAATGGATCAAAAATTCAATAAAACAGTCGTAACTTTTTAAGAAAGAGCCATGAACACAAATGCTTTTAAGCTTTTTACTATCTCGATGCCTTCTATCAAATGGTCTATAAATGAAAAGAATCGTCGCTGGACATCTCAAACGGTTCTCCCGTAAGCGCTGTTAAATGAGCATTTAGATGTTAGAATTTCTATATCAGCATTTTTCCATTCAATACATGATTCATATAATAAACTTCACGTATTTTTGTTATATCAGTTTGTTATCATAGTGTCGTACTTATGAATGTAATATTCTGAACTGCTCACATCAATAAGATTTAAAAGCCGAGCAAGTCACAGTGCTGGGATCCACGTTATCATAATTATGAATTTCTTAGACAATTATATTTTTTATTTTTAGTATTAGAATATATATAAAGTATACATAAGAACAGGCGATAATGATCATTTATTACTGCACGATGGTAATCTATTATATCGAAAGGGTCGCTTTGTCTATTTATTGCTTTTTTAATCCTGCTCAATCTGAAGAAATGTCTTGTCAAAATTGTGTTTCTTTTCTCTAAAATCATTCCACTAGAATATATCTTCAAGAAACAAGGAGCATCCTGAGTCTGATTTGTATAAATTCCCCAATATTTAAATGTATTGTTGTCCATAGATTTCCAATGACTTCTCTTTAGTTGATGTAAATAAATCGTCTATCAATACGTTTGAGCACTTATATATTACTGTAATTGCTGCTCGAAAATTTCTATTCAATGCTTCACTTTTACAGTTTCGAAAGAAAAGAATAAAAGGAGAAGATCTATGCAAGATGTGGAAAACCATATGCAAAAAACATTGTCTTCATATTGATACTGTAATTTTTCTACCTTTTGTCATTCATTTGAGCTTGACTAACGCATTACTTCATTCTTCGAGGCATTAATTTATCAGAGGTTTCCGTGACATCTTACTAATCCATGTAAGCTACACGGATTTAAGGTTATTTACATTCTTTAGCTCTTGTTCTGTATTTGGATTTTTATTTTTAATCGTTCTACTTGTGTATAGAATTGTTTTACCCTATATTGTTGTCATGTACATATTTATGAATTGTAAAACTATCATTTCGCTACAATCTTAAATGTAAAATTTCAACTTCTCAAGTTCTTAATCAAACCGTATGATTTTTTCAGATGAAAGTCCTTTAAGAAGTTCTCGCTATTACGCTTACAATGCCAAACTTATCTCAAACATATCTTGTTATATTGAATGTACAATCGTTAATAGGTCGGTTTTTACTGTCATCTATTAAGAAACAATGCTATATAACAGTTTAGATCGTTTATCATCTGGAAGCTGGAAGCTTAGAATACCTCAGTAAACAGCCTATCTTTCTGATATCAGATCAATTGGTTCTTTCACCACATGTTTTTACACTTTTTTCTCTAAATATTAGGTGTATAGAGATTCTTTGATATGCTCTCGCGCGAGACCAAAAATGAATCTATCACTTAACAATTCATTTCACATGGATCAAGTCCATGTTAAACGAAAGTCAACGGATGGGAGATAAAACCAATCAAGATGATGAGATCATTACACTAGTTTTTATTGCTAAAAGGTATGAAATACAATTTCGAAAAATCAGTTGTCACGTTGAATTTCAAATTGAATCTTAACTTTATTTGGCTTTTAACTTTCTTAAAGTACGATGATCTGAAATTGAATTTTGATCACTTTATTCACTGATTACAATCAACTGTTATTAAAATATAATCGACTACATACGCACACCTCCTAAGAAACATGAAACATAGTGTCACTATTTCAACTCAGATGAGAAGATAAACAATACTTCTTGACTACGATTTAAATAAAGACATTACTTCACATTAGTCAGATGCCACAGTCAAAATGCAATACTGTGTAACTTGCTATTTCTATCAAGTATTTACAATATAACGAAGATACTCTTTATGAACATCTTTTACGGCAAATAACACAATATCCAGAATATACAGCAAAATCAAATTCTCAGAATGATGTAATCGCCGTCTATCAAACTCTCATTTTCAACCATATCGTATTTCGAACCGTTCAGAGAAACGTACTCCGTACCTTCTTCAACAATAAGTAAAAAACTCGTATTCCACCATTTTCCATCGATACTTAATAATTTCATAAAATACAGCTATAACTCCCGACGTAATCAAAATAGTTAAAACCTTTTCCCTCTGATAAATTACAATAAAACACCGAATTCACAAAATTATAATCTGAAAACTTTTCTTTTTCTTTCTGATGAGCTATGATAACTTCCAACTTCACTACTATACGTCACAAAAGCTGTTCACACTCGAAACGAAAAACAATACCTATCAGTATCTCTGTTTTCACAAATGAAACGTTCTTCAATCTAATCTCTGTGAAATTCAAATATCCAGTCTACTTTAATATAATTAGTAACTGCAAACATAATATTTCTACATCTGGCGTATAATGACCAATACGTGAATATTCCTCGACAGTTTCCTTGCATCAGCTCATTTACAAACTATATATAGATAACATCTCACAAAAATTCAACATAACCCCTACTTTTTCTATTCCATTCTTTCTCATATCATTGCAACGATATACATCAAACCCTATACGCAAAAATTCACACAATTAAGAGTGAAAATCACTAACCTGTTGCTGGTTCAGTACAAGCTTTGATATCTAAGACAACATCTTTTGGAGATTTATTATCGGTTGTGCGAACAATTGTAATCTCTACTCGTGATACTGGTGTATTTGATGGAATTTCATTCGAATCCAAATGAGCTGGTTTTGTCTTATCATCTTTTGAACTTGGATTAGACAAAATTGGTTTATCATTAATTTTCTTTCCATCAGGTGAATAGAATGTCACTTCAAATTGTTCAACGTTAGCATTAGGTGTTTTATCATGTGGAATGGTGACGGATTGTACTTCAGCTGATTTACCAAAGTTAACAGTGATTGTTGGTCTCGTTTCATTCTCTGGGAATGAAACACCTCGTTTTGATGTCGGTTGAAATTCAACATTCTCTCCTTTGGGTAGTTTATTTGGTGTGACAGTGATCTTCTTGCTGACTTGTTCATCAACTGCTTGCATTTCGTCGCATCTCTTTGTTGTTGTTCCAGTTACTATACCTGTGCTAAATTGTTGACCAGTTGTACCAGTAGTTAATCCTGTTCCTGTTAAACCTGTAGTAACGACGGTGCTTTCTATAATATCAATAAGAGAACACAATAAAGTTAAAATGTAAGAGTTTCAATGTAAACGAAGACAATCACTGACCTGTTGTTGATTCAGTACAAGCTTTGATATCCAAAATGACACCTTTTGGTGATTTATCATCGGTTGTACGAACAATTGTAATTTCAACTCGAGATACTGGTGTATTTGATGGAATTTCATTTGAATCTAAACGAGCAGGTTTCGTCTTATCATCTTTTGGACTTGGATTCGATAAAATTGGCTTGTCGTTGATTTTCTTTCCATCAGGTGAATAGAATGTCACTTCGAATTGTTCCACATTAGCATCGGGTGTCTTACCACGTGGAATAGTGATTGATTGGACTTCAGCTGGTTTACCAAAGTTAACAGTGATTGTTGGTCTCGTTTCATTCTCTGGGAATGAAACACCTCGTTTTGATGTTGGTTGAAATTCGACATTCTCTCCTTTGGGTACTTCATTTGGTGTGACAGTGATCTTCTTGCTGACTTGTTCATCAACAGCTTGCATTTCTTCACATCTCTTTGTTGTTATTCCAGTTACTATACTTGTGCTTAATTGGGTCACAGTTGTACCAGCAGTTAATCCTGTTCCTGTCATACCTGTTGTGGCAATGGTTGTTTCTAAAACACGAATATGTAAGATTAAGGTGACTCCTTTAAAAAAATGATTGTAAGGCGTTGCTAACCTGTTGTTTGTTCAGTACAAGCTTTGATATCCAAAATGACATCTTTTGGAGATTTATTATCGGTAGTACGAACAATTGTAATCTCAATTCGTGATACTGGTTGGTTTGATGGAATTTCATTCGAATCCAAATGAGCAGGTTTTGTCTTATCATCTTTTGGACTTGGATTCGATAAAATTGGCTTGTCGTTGATTTTCTTTCCATCAGGTAAATAGAATGTCACTTCGAACTGTTCAACGTTAGCATTAGGTGTTTTATCACGTGGAATCGTGACTGATTGTACTTCAGCTGGTTTACCAAAGTTAACAGTGATTGTTGGTCTCGTTTCATTCTCTGGAAATGAAACACCTCGTTTTGATATAGGTTGAAATTCAACATTCTCTCCTTTTGGTAATTCATTTGGTGTGACAGTAATCTTTTTACTTGTTGGTTCATCAACAGCTTGCATTTCTTCACATCTCTTTGTTGCTGTTCCAGTTAATATACCTGTGCTAAATTGTTGACCAATTGTACCAGTAGTTACTCCGGTTCCTGTCATAGCTGTTGTGGCAATGGTTGTTTCTAAAATATGAATGTGTGAGAATAGGACGAGTGCTTTGAAAAAAATGATTCTAATGAGTTACTAACCTGTTGTTGATTCAGTACAAGCTTTGATATCCAAAATGACACCTTTTGGTGATTTATTATCGGTTGTACTAACAATTGTAATTTCAACTCTAGATACTGGTTGATACGATGGTATCTGTGCTGAATCCAAATGAGCTGGTTTTGTCTTATCATCTACTGGACTTGGAGTTGATAAAATAGGTTTATCATTGATTTTCTTTCCATCAGGTGAATAGAATGTCACTTCAAATTGTTCAACGTTAGCATTAGGTGTTTTATCACGTGGAATGGTGACGGATTGTACTTCAGCTGGTTTACCAAAGTTAATGGTGATTGTAGGTCTAGTTTCATTCTCTGGGAACGAAACACCTCGTTTTGATGTAGGTTGAAATTCGACATTCTCTCCTTTTGGTAATTCATTTGGTGAGACAGTAATCTTTTTGCTTGTTGGTTCATCAACTGCTTGCATTTCTTCACATTTCTTTGTTGTTGTTCCAGTTACTATACCTGTGCTAAATTGTTGACCAGTTGTACCAGTAGTAACTCCCGTTCCTGTTATACCCGTAGTTGCAGCAGTACTTTCTACAATATTAATAGAAAAAGAGAATGCAGTCACAGTAGAATTAAATATAAATACGGGAAGGTAATTACTAACCTGTTATTGGTTCAGTACAAGCTTTGATATCCAAAATGACATCTTTTGGAGATTTATTATCGGTAGTACGAACAATTGTAATCTCAATTCGTGATACTGGTTGATTTGATGGAATTTCATTTGAATCCAAATGAGCAGGTTTTGTCTTATCATCTTTTGAACTTGGATTCGATAAAATTGGTTTATCATTGATTTTCTTTCCATCAGGTGAATAGAATGTCACTTCGAATTGTTCAACGTTAGCATTAGGTGTTTTATCACGTAGAATCGTGACTGATTGTACTTCAGCTGGTTTACCAAAGTTAATGGTGATTGTAGGTCTCGTTTCATTCTCTGGGAACGAAACACCTCGTTTTGATGTAGGTTGAAATTCGACATTCTCTCCTTTGGGTAGTTCATTTGGTGTGACAGTGATTTTCTTACTAACGGGTTCATCAACAGCTTGCATTTCTTCACATCTCTTTGTTGTTATTGCAGTTACTATACTTGTGCTTAATTGGGTCACAGTTGTACCAGCAGTTAATCTTGTTCCTGTCATACCTGTTGTGGCAATGGTTATTTCTAAAATATGAATATATAAGAATACGTTAATGAAGTGGAAAGAGTGGAACCCAAGTTTCTTGGTTTCTATAGGACTTCGATGATTCTTAGGGATGGATAAGGTGTTTTGGATTCTCTAGTTTTCTGAAGGATTCTGGGGATTCACTGAGTTCTCAAATGATGCTAAAGATTCCTTCTACTTCCATATGATTGCGTCGGATTCGCTATGAAAGCATTCGGAAAACTTATGATCACATATAGAAGCTCAAGTCGATTAGTAATGTAATTGTATTTGTAAGATCTGGTAGGTTTATTCTGAATTCTAAAAGTATTATTTGAATATATAGAAATTGGAATAGTTGTTTTATTTCTGGTTGGCGAATTCTGTCGGGCAATCAGATTTCAAAATTATATAATCATGTAGGAAAGCAGTTTTTCGTATTTCGATCAACATAATGTGATGAATTCGAAGGTATGATGATGTGAGTGTGTGTCGTTTGCTAACGAATACTTGCACATCTGCATATTTCTAAGTTGTGTGTGGGATCCCCTTTTTGAAAGGTTTGCGTTCGTAAAATGAATGGGAAGAGGTGTTAATCTAAGCAGAAATTTGATCGAGAAAGCATTGAGTGGCGCTGGATGGTACTGTTATAAAACAATGCGAGCTAGATGAAGAAGTGAAATCAATATTGTGAAAAACAAGGTATTACAGATCTTTTGGGATTGTGATTAGTGATTAAAGTACTCTTCTTTGTATGGATGAAGAATTTTGTTGAAGAAAATTCAAATGCGCTCTATGAAACTTCAACATTTTTATTCAAGAATTGTTTCGAAGAATTAAGTCACAATGAGAAACGTAACATTCTGCGAATTCTTTTACGATTGAGTTGAGTGGGGTAGAAAGGATCAGATTGTTACTTGTTTGGAATTTTTTTCGGATGTATTGCTTAGGTATGGGAACTGGAACGTGTGTGTTAGTTCATAAAACTATACTCTCTCTCTCTCATTACTATCAGTTTCTTAAAACCAAAGAAAGTTTGTATGACAAGAAAAGTGACATCAAGAGGATATATTTTTTTCTTCGTACATATGCATCCAGCCCAACATGATATAGATTTTACTAACTCATAATCTACTAGTTTCCTAATCACTTGCTCAGACTTGAACCCGGTCTGATTTCTTTGAATTGAACCGGCTGGTTGAAATTCTTGGTCTCAGCGGTAAAAATCGGTAAAAAATCGGTCGATTTAATAACAAAGTCCAACTCCAAAAATACTAACTAGGAACTCAAAATAAGTTAAAAATGTTGTCTGTTTCAGTAATTGTCATATTCTACTCTTTTTAATATCTATATTTGCGGATTTGAACTATTGCAAAAAAACTAGTAGTTAATATGACATTAAGAGATTCAGAGAATTTCTTTTAAAATTCCATTTTAAAGTCACAAAAAATTAATAAACATGAGCAAAACACATTAATTCAGTTTGTTGCCCTGAAATTTGATGAAAATACCGGTAAAACCGCTCCACACTGATTTTGTCGATTTGAGAGGTCAGATCGAATCGGTTAGCTATCGGTCTGCCGACCTGCCTCGAAGTCTAAACTTGCTACGTTGATAAATTGCGAGTAAATAGTTTCTGTATATCTATGTATTGATAACAACGGAAGCTTCGAAGTAATTTGGTATTTTCCGACTATAATTGGTTCGATATATAGATATGCGGAAAATAGGAAGTTCTCATGTACAGGTTTGGAAGCGGCCTCATTTTACCAAATCGGGCCGGACCGGTTGATTGAAATTCTTAATCGGCCTGATGAAACCATCAAAAAACTCGGCTTATTTAACTATAAAATTCGGCTCACGAAAATCTAGCAAGTTAAAATTAGCTAAAAATATCGTTTTTTATAGCAGATATTATATTTTAGTTTTTTAATATCTGTATTTGCGTATTTACACAAGTGGACCAGATCAGTAGTTCATATAATTCATAAAATTTACCGAAAATAGTGGTCAGACTGGTGTGCACTAGTCTCTAATGATCTGAAACGTTAGACCGGACCAAGTCAGTTCCAAGTCTAGTCATGTATTAATACAACATAAGTTATTAGAAAGTTAACACATTATGAATTGATTAGATATATATTCAAGCGCATCGAAGTGGTGGCAATCTAATTTTTTACTACTATGCCATTGGTTTTATTGTTATCAATGATCATATTGACAGAGTTGTACTATCTTTATACTCCATCTGTATGATGTTAAGTGCACTTCTATAAGCTCCACTTGTCTTTGACTTACATAAGATGATCCATTATCTAGAAAAAATCAAAGTAGAGACTAAGAAAAGACTATCAGAAAGAATAGGCGTAAGAATATACATATACGTAATATAGATAATAGCATAGCTTTAGAAAAACGATATCGTCTACATTCAGAAAAGTCAATGGTAAACGTAAAATCATCTTAGAGTGATCTAATTCAAGAGTAACATGCCTAATAGAAGAATTTACATTATACTTTTACGGAAAATTTTTAATCATTTTATGTAAGGCAGTTCATCCGAAATGATTTGATTCAACAAAGATGATTGGTAGAAAAATCATAAAGATTGCATTAAAGTCAAGATGGGTATCAGACAGTCTAAAAAGTGATCGTATGAGTTTCGAATAGTCTCATAATATTTCTAAAGCTTTCTGATGATAATTAAAACATTTTAGGCTCCCGAAAGCCTTTCCTTTTGTTCGATTTTTCGATATAATCCACTTCTACAATTCGATTTTGTTCATTAGGATTCTTTAAAATTCCGCTGAATTTTTTTCGGATTCCATTAAACTATTTTGGTTTCCATCATTTCGCTTCTAACTCCTTGAATCTGTCTCTTGCAAAAAAAAAATTAATTAGAACGATACCGAACCTGTCGTTTGTTCAGTACAAGCTTTGATATCTAAGATGACATCTTTTGGAGATTTATTATCCGTTGTGCGGATGATTCTTATTTCGATTCGTGATACTGGTGTATTTGATGGAATTTCATTCGAATCCAAATGAGTTGGTTTTGTCTTATCATCTTTTGAACTTGGAGTTGACAAAATAGGTTTATCATTGATTTTCTTTCCATCAGGTGAATAGAATGTCACTTCAAATTGTTCAACGTTAGCATTAGGTGTTTTATCACGTGGAATGGTGACGGATTGTACTTCAGCTGGTTTACCAAAGTTAACGGTGATTGTTGGTCTCGTTTCATTTTCTGGAAATGAAACACCTCGTTTTGATGTAGGTTGAAATTCGACATTCTCTCCTTTTGGTAATTCATTTGGTGTGACAGTGATCTTTTTGCTTGTTGGTTCATCAACTGCTTGCATTTCTTCACATCTCTTAGTTGTTGTTCCAGTAACTAAGCCAGTGGTTAATTCTTTAACAGTTGTACCAGCAGTTACTCCGGTTCCCGTTACACCTGTAGTGCCGGCAGTAGTTTCTACAATAGGAGTATTTAGTGATAATATGAACGTTAAGAGAAAACAAACAGAATGAGTATAGCGATTTACTAACCTGTTGTTGGTTCAGTACAAGCTTTGATATCCAAAACGACATCTTTTGGAGATCTATTATCCGTTGTGCGAATAATTGTAATCTCTATTCGTGATACTGGTGTATTTGATGGGATTTCATTTGAACCCAAATGAGCAGGTTTTGTCTTATCATCTTTTGAACTTGGAGTTGACAGAATAGGTTTATCATTGATTTTCTTTCCATCAGGAGAATAAAATGTCACTTCGAACTGTTCAACGTTAGGATTAGGTGTTTTATCACGTGGAATGGTGACAGATTGTACTTCAGCTGGTTTACCAAAGTTAACGGTGATTGTTGGTCTAGTTTCATTTTCTGGGAATGAAACACCTCGTTTTGATGTTGGTTGAAAGTCAACATTTTCTCCTTTTGGTAGTTCATTTGGTGTGACAGTGATCTTCTTACTGACCTGTTCATCAACAGCTTGCATTTCTTCACATCTCTTTGTTGTTGTTTCAGTGACGGCCAATGTGCTTAGTATTGTTTCTCCTGTACGTGTGGTGCCAGCGGTAATTTCTAGAATATCGGTTTTTGAGATATTAACAATTATGTTAGAGAGATGATAATATAAATGAAATTATTTACTGACCTGTGGTTGGTTCAGTACAAGCCTTGATATCCAAAATGACACCTTTTGGTGATTTATTATCAGTTGTACTAATAATTGTAATTTCAACTCGAGATACTGGTGTGTTTGATGGTATCTGTGTTGAATCTAAGTGAGCTGGTTTTGTCTTATCATCTACTGGACTTGGAATTGATAAGATTGGTTTATCATTGATTTTCTTTCCATCAGGTGAATAGAATGTTACTTCAAATTGTTTAACATTAGCATCAGGTGTTTTATCACGTGGAATTGTAACTGATTGTACTTCAGCTGGTTTCCCAAAGTTAACAGTTATTGTTGGTCTAGTTTCATTCTCTGGGAACGAAACACCTCGTTTTGATGTAGGTTGAAATTCAACATTTTCTCCCTTTGGTAATTCGTTTGGTGTGACAGTAATCTTTTTGCTTGTTGCTTCATCAACAGCTTGCATTTCCTCACATCTCTTTGTTGTTGTTCCAGTTACTAAGCCAGTCGTTAATTGTTGAACAGTTGTACCAGTGGTTATTCCTGTTCCCGTTACACCTGTAACACCAGTAGTACTTTCTAAAAATCAACGTATGCAAGTATAAGCGAAGTCTGAATAAGAAACAAACTGAGTGAGTATAGGGATTTACTAACCTGTGGTTGATTCAGTACAAGCCTTGATATCTAAAACGACACCTTTTGGTGATTTATTATCAGTTGTACTAATAATTGTAATTTCAACTCGAGATACTGGTGTGTTTGATGGAATGTTACTAGAATCCAAATGAGCCGGTTTTGTCTTATCATCTACTGGACTTGGAGTTGATAAAATAGGTTTATCATTGATTTTCTTTCCATCAGGTGAATAGAATGTTACTTCAAATTGTTTAACATTAGCATCAGGTGTTTTATCACGTGGAATTGTAACTGATTGTACTTCAGCTGGTTTACCAAAGTGTACAGTTGTTGTTGGTCTAGTTTCATTCTCAGGGAATGAAACACCTCGTTTCGATGTAGGTTGAAATTCAACATTTTCTCCCTTTGGTAATTCGTTTGGTGTGACAGTAATCTTTTTGCTTGTTGCTTCATCAACAGCTTGCATTTCCTCACATCTCTTTGTTGTTGTTCCAGTAACTAAGCTAGTAGTTACTCCTGTTCCTGGTGTACCTGTAGCGCCGGTAGTACTTTCTAAAATAGCAGTGTTTAAGAAGAATATAAACGTTAAGAGAAAACAAACAGAATGAGTGTCATGAGTTACTAACCTGTGGTTGGTTCAGTACAAGCTGTGATATCCAAAACGACACCTTTTGGTGATTTATTATCGGTTGTACTAACAACTGTAATTTCAACTCGAGATACTGGTGTATTTGATGGTATCTGTGTTGAATCTAAATGAGCTGGTTTTGTCTTATCATCTACTGGACTCGGAGTTGATAAAATAGGTTTATCATTGATTTTCTTTCCATCAGGTGAATAGAATGTCACTTCAAATTGTTTAATATTAGCATCAGGTGTTTTATCACGTGGAATAGTGACTGATTGTACTTCAGCTGGTTTACCAAAGTGTACAGTTATTGTTGGTCTAGTTTCATTCTCCGGGAATGAAACACCTCGTTTTGATGTTGGTTGAAATTCAACATTTTC
>JAJEKB010020047.1:81953-94631 GCA_022393335.1 Macrotrachela quadricornifera
TTGTTGGTTCATCAACAGCTTGCATTTCCTCACATCTCTTTGTTGTTATTCCAGTAACTAAGGCAGTGATTAATTGTTGAACAGTTGTACCAGTGGTTATTCCTGTTCCAGTTATAACTGTAGCGCCAGTAGTGCTTTCTAAAATCAATGTATGTAAGCATAAGCTAAGTCTGAATAAGAAGCAAACTGAGTGAGTATAGTGATTTACTAACCTGTGGTTGGTTCAGTACAAGCTTTGATATCCAAAACAACTCCTTTTGGTGATTTATTATCAGTTGTACTAACAATTGTGATTTCGACTCGAGATACTGGTTGATTTGATGGTATCTGTGTTGAGTCCAAATGAGCTGGTTTTGCCTTATCATCCACTGGACTTGGATTTGATAAAATAGGTTTATCATTGATTTTCTTTCCATCAGGTGAATAGAATGTCGCTTCAAATTGTTTAACATTAGCATCAGTTGTTTTATCACGTGGAATTGTAACTGATTGTACTTCAGCTGGTTTATCAAAGTGTACAGTTATTGTTGGTCTAGTTTCATTTTCAGGAAATGAAACACCTCGCGTTGATGTTGGTTGGAATTCGACATTCTCTCCTTTTGGCAGATCCCGAGGAGTCACAGTAATTTTCTTGCTTGTTGATTCATTAACAGCTTGCATTTCTTCACATCGTTTTGTAGTTGTTCCAGACATTGTTCCTGTGCTTGCGGGACTTACTGTGGTATCAGTAATGCCAACAGTGATGATGGTAGCTCCTAAAGCAGTAATATATACGTTAACAATGTGGTATAAACGAAAGAGAGACTGCGATGTTCGGCTTAGTTTGGTCGTACCGTGCAGTTTGTGAAACACTCTTATTAAATCAATCTGCTTTGTATGGCCGATGGGAGGGACGGAATTTTAAAGATTTCATCATGCACGAGAAACCAAGTAACTGGGAAAGGCTGTTAGGAACACCGTATGTAGGAGGATTTGGTGATTGACATATTTGAGAGGAATAGAACTTCTTTAGTGTTTGAAAAATTGTGTCAGCGATGACACATATTGAAGTGTTGCGATAGAATGTTTCAGTATGTGTGTTTGGCTTTAATATTTTTAGGGGGAAGTAGAACAGAATGCTTGGGAAGTGTATGAATTCGATTCAAGTGATATTAAATATTTGAGAATGGGTAGAAAGATTGATTTTGAAGTAAACGGTTTTAATGAGTGCTTTTTGTTTGGTTTCGTTCTGTAGTGAACGAAGAAAATTAATTGAAGCAACGTGCTGTTATTTATAAGGATCATCTTAGGACACATCCTATTTAACGTTCAATTAAAACCAGCACAACTTTACCTCAAAGGAGTTCAAAAGAGGAAAAAGCATCATATATTCATTGAGGTGAACTTGAATAGAACTGATAAAGTCTGCCACCAAATCTAAGAACTGCATTAACCAATAAAGATCGAACCGGTTTTTTTGCTCTCGTATTTTAAAATGGATTCGTTCTACTAGTGTTCTTTGTTTCATCTTTTCTCACGTTTTGGATGCATAAAAATATATGAAAAAATCTACTATGGCAAAGATGACAGTATGGATTGAAGCGTTTTGTCGAATCAAGTGCGCTGCAGACTTGCACTAAAGGGGAATCGTATTCGTTGTCGGACCTCTACTTTGTCTAGTGTGGGTATAAGCTAATCTCAATGAATAATTGTACAACATGGGTTGTATGATATTCCTGAAAATAGAAAAAAAAGATTCCTTTCATTGGTTCACCGCATTCAGCAAAAGAAGAAACGAAAGAGAAAGTTCGATTTACACTTACTTATAACCTTATCACTCAGTCCTTTGTGAGACACCTAATATTATTTCGAACGAATTGATACAGTTCACTAGCATTCTATTCTCGCCTCTGCTTTAACTATGAATGTCAAGAAAATGTTTCAAAATTGTATTGATGCAAGTAGCAAAGTTTAAAAGTGCCTAATCTTATTGGAAGTGATCATTTATATCACACACGAGTGCCTTTGCTTTCCCATACCTAATCATAGTTTATCAGCAATCTTCATTTTTCTTCTGGTGACAAGTGCATTTTTGACAGTGGCTTCATAAAATGCACGATAAAAGGAAAAACACAAAACCACTTGAAAAAATCGCATCAGTCTCACAAATCATGAACGTCATTTATTAGGAACTAAAATCCGACGATATTTTGCTCATCTATCACTAAATAATTATCTTCTTTCTATGAGAATAAAACGCATCTACCAGAACACATAATGAATCTTACTCATTCTATTTCGCAAATGTTCACAAAGTTTTTCACGAGATCCAGAGCATTCTGTGGAAATGTTCTAAATGCTACCTCTATCTAAGCGACTCAAGTACAATAAATTTCATTCTGAATGAGAAAATCTTCACTTCAAAAACTCAATAAACGCTATATCGAACTTTGCCCTAACACAATCTTATCTGCGTAGATTATTTCTTTAAAAATTTCCCTTTCCTTTCAGACATCAAGTCTTCAACCCTCAATAGAAAACCGCTCCAATCCTCCTTACGTATGACTCAAAACAAAACAAAGCTATATTCGACGTAATCATCAGCATATTGTACAATATTACACACAAGCTTATTCAGTTAACTCATCGTGCAATGTTCCCTGATCAAAAAAAATTTGCAGATTAGAAAAATACAGTCACTAACCGGTTGTTGGTTCAGTACAAGCTTTGATATCCAAAATGACACCTTTTGGTGATTTATTATCGGTTGTACTAACAACTGTAATTTCAACTCGAGATACTGGTTGATTTGATGGTATCTGTGTTGAGTCCAAATGAGCTGGTTTTGTCTTATCATCCACTGGACTTGGAGTTGATAAGATTGGTTTATTATTGATTTTCTTTCCATCAGGTGAATAAAATGTCACTTCAAATTGTTTAACATTAGCATCAGTTGTTTTATCACGTGGAATAATAACTGATTGTATTTCAGCTGGTTTACCAAAATTGACAGTTATTGTTGGTCTAGTTTCATTGTCAGGGAATGAAACACCTCGTTTTGATGTAGGTTGAAATTCGACATTTTCTCCCTTTGGTAATTCATTTGGTGTGACAGTAATCTTCTTGCTTGTTGGTTCATCAACAGCTTGCATTTCTTCACATCTCTTTGTTGTTGTTCCAGTAACTAAGCCAGTGGTTACTCCTGTTCCCGTTACACCTGTAGCGCCGGTTGTAGTTTCTAAAATAGCAGTGTTTAAGAAGAATATAAACGGTAAGAGAAAACAAACAGAATGAGTGTCATGAGTTACTAACCTGTTGTTGGTTCAGTACAAGCTTTGATATCCAAAACGACACCTTTTGGTGACTTATTATCGGTTGTACTAACAATTGTAATTTCAACTCGAGATACTGGTGTATTTGATGGTATCTGTGTTGAATCTAAATGAGCTGGTTTTGTCTTATCATCTACTGCACTTGGAGTTGATAAAATAGGTTTATCATTGATTTTCTTTCCATCAGGTGAATAAAATGTCACTTCAAATTGTTTAACATTAGCATCTGGTGTTTTATCACGTGGAATAGTGACTGATTGTACTTCAGCTGGTTTACCAAAGTTAACGGTGATTGTTGGTCTAGTTTCATTTTCAGGGAATGAAACACCTCGTTTTGATGTAGGTTGAAGTTCGACATTTTCTCCCTTTGGTAATTCATTTGGTGAGACAGTAATCTTCTTGCTTGTTGATTCATCAACAGCTTGCATTTCTTCACATCGTTTTGTAGTTGTTTCGGACATTGTTCCTGTGATTGCGGAACTTACTGTGGTACCAGTACTTAGTAAGGCACCAGTAGTGCCGATGATAGCTCCTATAAAGTCAATAGTAAAACGCAATAAAGATTTGAATCAGAAGAATCAAGACATTTAACAAGACAAATTGAAGGAGGAAGGGAATTGTTTTGAACGTCTAAATTAGTCATTAATTGATTCTACCACAGGATCTATTTTATTAACGACGAATTAATTTTTAGGTGGTGAAATTTAGTAAAATTTTAAAGATTTATAACGAAAACGTGTTCTTATCTATTTAAAATCATACTAAGAAAAAGTTACTAAATTATGCTCTTTGTTGTGTAGCGATAAAACCGCATTAGATATTTAGCGAATGAAGAAAAATGATTACGTCACTTTGGTTTTGCATATAGCTCAGCGTAAATTGATGACAAAACTTTTATCTTTTTCCGTAAAAGATGTAACGTGAAAACTTTTAAAAGAAGACAATTACGAAGCCCTGATGGCTGGCGCTCATGATCTTTTCCATACTGAAAACCAAAAACTTAGGTGTAGTATAATCTTGAATTTTCTTGAAAGATACGTGGTGAATAGGTATGCACAACCTGTATAAAGAATCTCGTGGTACAAAAAAAAATTATCCGAACAAATTTTATTATGATCAATAGGATGGTAAGTACAACTGTCAGGTAAGTTTTTCTGTTTCACTATAGAGGCGATTATTGGCTCCAGACATCAAGACATCGTATTATTAAGTTCATAGCGCTATTTGCAGCACAGTTTTTAAGAAAAAGATAAAGGTACTGTCACGTGTCTGTACTGAGATATAAGCAAAGAAAAAGTGTCACAATGACTTCGGTCTACCAGGTTGATTATTGTCTTTTTGATTGTTTCTTATTCAATAAGTCATTTTAAAGTATCAACAACTGTATTTGCCGCAAACGAGTCTGTAATTTCTTGAAACGTAATACTAGCGTCTGTTGTTGCGTGTCCTGTTCTTATTATACGTGCTAAAAGTGCAGATGTTTCACTACTAATACCTGTTGTGATTGGTTGTGTTGTTGTTGTTGTTTCAATTTGGGCTTTTGGAGGAAGTGGTTTTGCATTTCCACAACCAAATATTCCAATTTGAACATTTGTTGTTTTAGAATCTTTTTGTCTTTCTAATATATTGATTTCTAGTGTATCAATGTCTTCAACATAATATGGTTCATATGTTATTGTTGGATTTGATGGATTTGAATTGAAAATATAATCATCATCTTGATCACTCAAAATATTGATTGAACTGATTTTCGAGTCTTGTACATTCAATATTGTTATATTTTGAAGAATTACATTCTAATAAATCAAATGATTTATTTATTGGTTAGAAAAAGTAAAAAGAATGTTTAAATGTGTATACCGGTTGAAATCGTAGATTTATTTTTATTGGTAATTGTGATGCTGAAATTGGATTTTTCAAAGCATCAAGTGAGGCAGGTTGATTATTAATTTGAACAAGACGAAATACACTCGGATCACTTTGTGTGAGATCAACAATTTTTTCACAATCTAGAGAACGACAGATAAAGAGAATATTCATGAGAAAAAAATATTTTGTAAAAATCGGTTTTTACATTTAGTTGGTTGTCGAGTTGTTTTACTATGCGCAGTTGTCAATGTATTTCCAGTACCTATAATATAGATGAGTGAGATTGTGAAGCAGAAACAAAAGAATTCAACTATTAATATTAGAAAAATAATATGCGATAAGTTATCTTTCTATTTAGGTTTAAGAATTCGATGCTCTTCTTTTAGACATGTTAATTTCATTCTCAAAGGTATGCTCAACCCTGAAATATTTCGACAATGTCATGGGTAAATATGAAATACGTTGAATAAAAAGTTGTTCTGCTACAATTAGGCGTAAATTGCACAGATGTTGTAAATAACTCTAACTTCTGGAAAGACATTGCATTAATGAAGAGACATCTGCAACTTCACAATTGCTTTTGGTTTCAGGCTTTATCTATAAGATAGATTTTGATAAGATAACAAGAACTGAATAACAATTAGCGTCCGCAGGACTTTTCTGCAGAGTTATAGAGATTTAACTAGAATTGTGGCCAATACATGATATGCACCATCAAATCGAATGGCAGTATTTCAATTTGCAGTTTCTGTGAGGAACAGATACATTTATGAGTAGAATATTCTAAAAATCTCAGCCAATAAGGATGCTTTCTTTCTGAAATATTAAAGTCTTAAAAAAAATGTGAAATATCAGCGTCAGATGTGGTACATGAATGATTCTTTGACAATAATATCTCAGGAAAGAAATATTCTTATGAGCGGAAAACTTCGGAATATTCTATCGATAAATAAACGCCTCTCTAGGGAAAAATTCCAAGTCGAAATGTTATCATTCGATTTGTTGGCATATGCCGTGCTTCAGATTAATATTTTAGTAAAGTACATATAACTTCGGGTAGAAAATCTATGAAGACTTTTTTTGTGGTTTTTCATATTTAATTAAGGTCAGTCTTATGAATGAAGTTCGAAATGAAAAATGATTGGCCAGCTGGAAATATTATCTTGTAAACATATGAAGCGACAGATTCCAGCTGATGGTGTCCCGTTTTGAGAAAAGATTAAAATTATTGAATATCCTGATCACTGTTTTTTTGTACAAATATCCATCCTATATAACAGAATTTTAGAGTATTTCGACCCTTCTCATACTTTCAGTGAATTAGAAAGAATTTTTAATTATGACATTAAATTTTTATGAAGAATATATCGTCTGTAAATGATTTTTGTCTCTTTACAATTCAAGACAATATCTTTTCCGTTTAGTATTGAGTAACTTGTCAAAATCAGTATTTTTTCTATTGAAACCTTGCTATTAAGGTATGTACACTTGAGATGATGACTCTCGAAATTGCTATACCTGGTGTGAAATGACTTGTTGGTCCTGATGGTATTGTACCCACTGAAACACCAGGTTGTGCTGTGGTTCCTGTGATTACACTAGTTATACCTGTTGCAATTGGTTGTGTTGTTGTTGTTGTTTCAATTTGTGCTTTTGGAGGAAGTGGTTTTGCATTTCCACAACCAAATATTCCAATTTGAACATTTGTTGTTTTAGAATCTTTTTGTCTTTCTAATATATTGATTTCTAGTGTATCAATGTCTTCAACATAATATGGTTCATATGTTATTGTTGGATTTGATGGATTCGAATTGAAAATATAATCATCATCTTGATCACTCAAAATATTGATTGAACTGATTTTCGAGTCTTGTTCATTCAATATTGTTACATTTTGAAGAATTATATTCTAAGAAATCAAATGATTTACTTATTGATTAGAGAAAGTAAAAAGAATGATTAAATATATATACCGGTTGAAATCGTAGGTTTATTTTTATTGGTAATTGTGATGCTGGAATTGGATTTTTCAAAGCATCAAGTGAGGCAGGTTGATTATTAATTTGAACAAGACGAAATACGCTCGGATCACTTTGTGTGAGATCAACAATTTTTTCACAATCTAGAGAACGACAGATAAAAAGAATATTCATAAGAGAAAAATATTTTGTAAAAATCGGTTTTTACATTTAGTTGGTTGTCGAGTTGTTTTACTATGCGCAGTTGTCAATGTATTTCCAGTACCTATAATGCAGATGAATGAAATGAACAAACTATGTTACACGCAGTTAGAGTTCGAATAATATAAATATATTGTGCTAAAACATGTATATATAACATTTTATATTTTAACACCTTATTCTTTGCTTTGAAATAAGTAGACTTCATTTTCAACAGTAGGTGCACTTTTCAAATCCTACAACAGTGTCATCGAAGATAGGAAATAACTCAATTATTCGAATACTTTCGCGAAGAATAGGCTTAAGTTTAATAAATATCAAATAGAAATAAAACCTTTTCTAAAAATATAATTGTGATTCCAGTCAAATATTTTCTGGAAAAAATAAGAGTTCTCTGCAAAGAGAACATATATGACGGTTCCGTAGTCAAGGATATATGGATTAGTATTGGTTTTGGTTAGGAAAATCTGATAGAATTAAAGTAAATAATCCGTTTTAGTTCACAAAATCAAAATTAATCTATTTATAAATCATATTTTCAAAGAAAAAGTTTAGTTTCAATGGAATTTAGCTCAAATTGTACGTTCGAATTTAAGATTATGCTCAATAAATGTATTGTTGGAAGTTATTTGGTTTACATATAAATTTTTGTGAGTAATCTACTGTTATGATTAAAAAAATAAGCTATTAAAACGTATTACTAAGGTGTTTTCATCCTCGGAAATGAGCAGAAATATGTTGTAGTATTACTAAAGATATTGCTTTTTAATCAGTTATAATATGTATTCGATTGTGCGCTGGTTACGGTTCATTATTAGTATAGGTAATAATAACATGTTTTATTCTTCTAAAGGATGATAATTATTTATCGATATCATGATATATAGTAAAACAAGTTCACATAATTTAACTGTAAAAGAAATGAGCATCTTATACGGGTAACTTGTAGTCGCGATCAGAACTTATTTAAAACAGGTTATGTATCATCTCAATCTGATCTGCTTAGGCTAGAATTCTTGTGCGACTATTCGGAGTGGTTTGTAGTTGAGTAGGAATCAATTTTATTCATTCTCATATGTTGCATTACTCACTTAACAACGCTACGATACTGAATACTTTATATGAACCATAATTATTAATGAATTTTAAATCACGTATATGTAAAATTTTGTTGAACGGTCTACAAATATAACATCAAACGGAAATTACGACATTTATCTTTATATTTTCTATCCGAGAAGGCAAGATCATGAGAAACCATGCTAAAATGTATTAAGTCGGTATGAACATGTTGTAACGAATAAATCTGTTAAAATTTACGCATTTTTATCAGTTGCAACGGCAGTTTTAATGTGGCCAAAGTTTTGGTTGCGTCAATCACAAAGAAGTCATAATGAACAGTACATTTGTGATCATTTATCTTCAACTAGTCTTACCTATGTTCTTGCTCTATGTTTTTTACCCTAGCTTTGAGATAGTTTTTTGATATAACTTATTGGATTTTCCATTTTTGTAGATGGTTATAGTTGAACTTACTAGTAATTTGTACATAATAGATATCCATGTATGCAAGAACAAATATGTGTTAAAGCCTTGAAATTTTTACTATTTTCTAGGAAGTTCTTTACCACAGGTTCAATGCACAAGTAATGCGTGAATCAATCATTCATATCAATCTTGTATTCTTTCTGTTTTCTAATACGAAGAGAAAATGCTGGCTATTAATGAATTTTGTTTATTTATATTACCAACTTAAAGAAGTTTAAATTGGAGATAGACGATATTTATTAATTCGACATGTCCTTCTCCAGAAGAAAGATAGAAATATAATAGAATCTATAAGTTATACATTGATATATGTATTTTCGTTGTTACATCTTCGATTCTTTAAATTAAACAAATTCTTAAAGTTAAAATATCAATAATAGTGTTATCCTTTGCGACTATTTGAAAGCCACTCAAGATAACTTTTTAGCTGATCTATACACACCCAAGATCACTATCATATCCACTACATTTCATTCTTGATTCAGCTATTTAAAATTGAATTATAAAAATTCTGTAACCATTTCAATTTGAAAAGTTAAATGAAATATGAGAAAAGCTGTGTAATTGAGTTTGAAATGTATAGATAAAGAATGGAGATAGAACTGATTCATCGATAATACAAGAGATGAACAGAACTAAAATGTTCAAGATATTATCGCGTTTCTCTCAGACGATTAAAAATTAGGAAACTACTATTTATTCTCGAAGGAATTGCTTACTTTAAAAAGTTGACCATGTAAAAAAACCATTTAACATATTAGATGAAAAAAAGAATCGTATACAGTACGTATTTCAATATATTTTCAAAACATAAAAAAACATTATGTAAATAGGACTGTAAACTTTTACGATTTCAATCGTTATTATCAGTTACAATCTTGAACGATTGAAACTGTGTTTGGAAGTTCTAATGTGTTTGAATCGCATCAGAATATGCAAGTTTCTGTTTTGAAACAAACTCGATTTTCTAAACCTTTTGCTACACATCTTTTTATTACTTCCTTCTGACTGCGTATTACAAAGTATTGGTAAAATTGATGTTTATCTATTGTATGTACATAAATGATGCTTTTCATTCAATCAAAATATTTTGGTTTATATAGAAAACTCGGATTGTAGTCTAAATCAAACTGATGACATTAAATTTTGTAGCCATTGTTCTGCATTTCGATAGAACTCTAACCTCAGATGATATTGAAAAATGCTTTTTGCACATAGACACAGACTGTGTGAAAGTATATTACATTCATTCTCGAATTTACCCACATTTCGACTGAAGCATAGTAACCGTTTTAAATATTGGAAAATAATTTTCAAGCGAAAATCTTATCCAAAAACTGATTCTGCCTTCTAATAATCAACTATTCCACTTAATTACAATCGTAATGACCCAAAATTCTATTTTGGTTTAAATCTTTGAATGAACTGACGAGGGAACCTTCCGAGGTGCTAAAAAGCTTTTGAGCCCAAATTTTGCCCATAGGTAGGGAATATATAGACTAGAAAAAGTCTAAGAGTATATAGGTCCAAGTTGAGATTTGACTGAGATATCGATCTTTTACTATAATTTTCCTATACGACCCCATTTTCTCAAGAAAATCAAAGTTTGGAGTTTTGTCATGAAACTTTGTCCATATCAAGGCCTCAACTAGGGTAACTCGTCCACAAAGTTTCAGAATTCTTGAACTAAGCACTTTCGAGATATAACCTTGTCAAAATATTCATGCGTGCAACAATATTCTTAAAATAGTGTTTATGCTTACAGACTCATATCTGGAAAGTGCTTAGTTCAAGAATTCTGAAACTTTGTGGATGAGTTACTCTAGATGAGGCCTTGATATGGGCAAAGTTTTCATGTCAAAACTCGAAACTTTGATTTTATTGAAAAAATGGGACATCATAAGGAAATTATAGTAAAAGATCGATAACTCAGCCAGATCACAACTTGGGCCCATGTCCTTTTAGGCTTTTTCTAGTCTATATATTCTCTACCTATGGGCAAAATTTGAGCTCAAAAGCTTTTTAGCACCTAGGAAGGTTCCCTCGTGAGATAAAAACTTGAACATTAAACATCACTTAAGCTGAACTGACTATGATCCGTTTTACATGCGCATCCAGTCTATGAGCTGCGCCATTGCACCAAATCATCAACATAATAATTAATTAGAAATGTCGTCTAGTAGCATGATAACAATTCTTTGTTTAAAAAATCTCACTCAGTCCTATTTCTGCTGAATCAAGTATTTTCGTGCTATACAGATATTTACTGAGAATAGAAAATGAAAGATAAAAATCATAAAATCAAAATAATAATAGTTTCTTGACAAAATGTCAGCAATACGATCTAACCATGAGAAGTTGCAACAGGTTCCAGATTTAAACAGCTAACTACATTCATTAGAATATTTCAAAACATGCAAATTTTCAGTAGGCAGTGAAAATATTACACAACTCTAATTAAATAAATGTAAAAAGTTGAAATGCTCAAAATGGTGGGCCATCAGAAGAGTAATGTCTTATCCAAACATTAGTTTCAACTTGTTCCTCTATATACGTAATTCTTCAACTCCAGAATTATAGTTTTCGATACTTTTATCTCACAAAATATTTCCAGCCAAATAAACTACATCTAATCCTTAGAATGAATTATTTTCAACTGAATTGATCCTTAACACATAATTTATATCACTTAAACCTTCAATATATATTAATAAAAACTACATTGCGATCTATCGGAATACACTTTACGACTTCCATACATTACTGTGCAAACTCATGATTTGTTATCCATGCATACTACGACTTACTGAAAAGCCATCATCTAATGTTCACTCAACGCAACAGTTTCCCAAAAAAAAAAAGTACACCAGTCGAAGAGTATGTGCTCGAATACAATGCACTTCATAATATGCACCGTAACCAAGCTGTTTTACTCAGTCAAGAAGGCAGGCAAATGCCGTGTCCCTCAAAACTAACACCGTCTCATCACAAAAAATCATTCCTAACCACATACAAATAATTCAAAAACCTACAAAGCTTCTTCTCAATACTCATTTTCATAATCACACATAGCATTAATTTTTAGGCTATACAGGCACAACACATAATGGTATCCACCAAAATACACAACGAACCTGTCATTATTGTAGTTGATCCGAACCCTACTGTTGATCCTCCAGCTGCAACTGGCTGTGTGGTACCGCCAGGTAAAACAGGTTGCGTCGTTCCGCCAGGAACAATTGGTTGTGTTGTTACGCCTGCTAAAGGAGGTTGTGTAGTTTGCCCAGGAATACCGTGTTCTGTCGTACCTCCAGGCACAACTGGTTCCGTAGTTCCGCCACGAAGAGTTGGTTGTGTAGTTTGTCCTGGACTACCGTGTTCAGTCGTACCACCTGGTACAACTAGTTGTGTAGTTCCGCCGGGAAGAATTGGCTGTGTTGTTCCACCTGGTAAAGGAGGTTGTGTAGTTTGCCCAGAAATACCGTGTTCTGTCGTACCTCCGAGCACAACTGGTTGTGTAGTTCCAACAGGAAGAATTGGTTGTGTTGTTCCACCTGGTGCAACTGATTGCGTGGTACCGCCAGGTAAAACGGGTTGGGTAGTTCCACCGGGAAGAATTGGTTGTGTTGTTTCACCTGGTACAACTGGTTGTGTGGTACCGCCAGGTAAAACGGGTTGCGTAGTTCCGCCGGGAAGAATTGATTCTGTTGTTCCACCTGGTAAAGGAGGTTGGGTCGTTCCGCCGGGAAGAATTGGTTGTGTTGTTCCAC
>JAJEKB010020047.1:149631-179599 GCA_022393335.1 Macrotrachela quadricornifera
TCACATGTTAACTAATAATAATATTACTCGATAAGAGACAGAAAAATAGAAAAGATAAATATAAAAAGTTTCTTTCACAAACATGTAATATGTTCACTATCTTTATATTTTTTTCTCTAATGATATGATTTGGTTTTTTTAAAACTACTTGAATTATAGTGGTCTTCGAAACAATCGAGATCTAGATTACTGCGGGGGGGGGGGGCAAATGGAGTTTACTCTTTATGTTTTTATTATTATAGTCTTTTTATTTATTAATTCATTATATATAAAAAGAACGCCTGGAATGTGCTGCATCTTTTGATATATTTAGATTGAATATCAAATGCCGTTTAAAATGTAAAAAATCTACTAGAATGTATAGCACAAATTCAGTCACGCTGTGAATGTAACTATGAGTTGTCAATGTAGGTGAATGTATTACTGGGTTTGAGATTATTTTATATTCATTCTGTACTAGTATTCACATTCAAATATGCCCATAACTTAACGTACACTCATCCATATTCATCCTAACCTTCATAGGCACATCGATACTGTCATTGAATTTGTACTATATACTATAACAAAAAAATTACTAATGTTGCTTTTGATATATTTTTTTTACACTTTCAACTGTATTTGATATTCATTCCAAATAAACCAAAAGGTACAGCCTATTTCGAGCTTTCTCTGCTGTATATATAGTAATAGATTAATAAATAAAAAAATAGGAATCTTCCTGTTCCAGACTTACAACATGCAAAATACTTTTTTAAGTCTAAGATTTTTTTTTGAGTTCAAAAGACATTAGGCTAGAGCGTAAACGACAGACTTTGATGTTACAGAGCCCTGTAAAATCGTCTTCAAAATTTGGAAAGTCTATTGGAGTAATTTATTTATTTATATCATATTTTATTGCATCTCATTATTGCCTTCGAACAGTAACAAATTTCTAAAAGTACGAAGTTCAAACATACCCAGAATATTCACGTCTTCAAGCTAATCATATACATTATGCATCATGTAGAATACGAAAGATATTATCTATTTCGAGTTTTTATACACCGTTCAGATAATTACGGCTGATATTTTTTTCTCCAAAAATTGAAGCATTTACATGAAGTCCCATGTTAAAACAGACCAGTTTTATCCAATCGAATAGTCTTTAGTCTTCTTTATCACAATGAAAAACCTTGTCTTGCCAATATGACGAAGCAATATGGAACAATTATTATAAAAAAAATTCTTACACACACGCCGAACTCATCAAATCTTACCTCATATGACATCACCATCTTTATGGGCAAGAAATATTACAAAGACTTTAATGAACTCTTTTTAAATAGTTTCTATCAATAAATGTTTCTTAATATGGGTCGCAAGACACAAAATTTTTTTTCTTATTTGATAAGATAGAAATTTTTCACGTAAAATTCATTTGATTTTGAATGTTATTTGAAGAATAAATATGGGGCAAATCAAGATAGAGTGTATGAAGTTGATTGAAATGACCATCAAAAAGGATAAAGACAATCCTCAAACGGTTGTATTCTAAAATAGTTGAAGACCAAAATATAGAAAGAGATGGATCAGAAAAAAATAATGAACGATGATTCATAATATGTTAAACGAATGAGATTAGTGAAAATAGGAAAAATATAATAAAATGTTTCTTATTGACAATAGTATTTCAGCATAATTATCATTGTTATTATTATCAGTAGTAAAAATAGGAATAAGTTTGATAAATCTTTGATTTATT
This sequence comes from Macrotrachela quadricornifera, assembly GCA_022393335.1. Taxonomy (NCBI): domain Eukaryota; kingdom Metazoa; phylum Rotifera; class Eurotatoria; order Philodinida; family Philodinidae; genus Macrotrachela; species Macrotrachela quadricornifera. The sequence goes on from JAJEKB010020047.1 coordinate 151,376, forward strand.
TTGACAGACAAGAACAATGAAATAGAATTGCATTACCAGTAAAAAGACATCCAGTTGACTCTTCATTAATATTATAAAGACCATAATCATATAAAACACATTTCATCGATAATGAATTGAGAACAAGCCATTTGATTTTATGATGAACTTTATGTAAAATTTGTAAACAAAATCGATTAAAGATCGTATCACATAGACACATTCATTTTTAATGAATGACTATTTCTTCTAACAAGAAATAACTATAATGGTGTAATTCAAAACATAAAAATTGCTATATTAGAATTTTATGAAACAATGAAATAGGACAATATTGTTTGTACAAATGAATTCATTCGTACAGTATAAAGAGTACTACATCTATTTCATTGATAATTAACAATAATCATTTCTCAATTCTATTCTCAACACTATCCATTATTATTAACAGGACAATATTAATAAAACTATGTACTAGAATAAGATTATAGGGTATATATTGCTTGTGTAATAAAAATTGTCTTTTACACGATTCAAAATTCATCTAATCTAGTTTTGTCTATTCTTGTAATAAACAAATGTCCATTGACTGAGTTTTTATACATTCATTTTACTCTATTCAATCATATATTTCATAATTTTCTTTAAAACAAAACATTCATTATACAGGTGTTGTGCCATAAATAAGCTGTACATTAAGAATGAGATTTCTCTCTATAGTGATAGTATTATTCATAAAACGAGCATGTTCCAAGAGAAATTATTTCATTAAATAACGTTCAATATCTTGAAGAATTAAGAAAAACAGAATACCTTCTAAATAAATGCCTCATATTATCAGAATACGACTTTTTCTTTTGAATTTCTTGTTGATGAACATAACAAGATAGAAAATACTGATATTAATAATGTGTAAATCATATTATAAAGTTAAACATAATTAATATTCGAAAAACTGTGCGTGATTAATAGTGATTGATTAAAATCTCCCTTGATATGTTATATATAAAAAAAAACTGATTGACCATAACATGATTAAAAAAGCGGTCAACATTGTCAATATTCTACTATATTAATACTATTGTAATTCTCTATAGGATATCTTCTATATTATTTTATATGTTCAATTTTTTTCTTTTCTTTGCTTTTAATTAATAATTGTTCATTGATACTATCATATTGTCCTTGAATGTTTAATTCTCAATATATATTTAATATTGAATACTAGAAATAATTTATTTTCAATGCCATCATATATATTGGATAATTTATCAAAATGTGCACATCTGCTTTTCATCAAATATCAATTTATTTTCTTTATTAAAAGTTTTTTTTTGTTTTGTTATTCTTATACTTATCATTGTGATAATAACCTTGTCTTATTTTCCTTCTAATTATTTGAATAATGAACGTACCTTGACACGCACTTCCGTAGACAATTCTAACGATGATCATTATTTATATTGTATATTTTAATAATAACTTGAAAGTAATGAAAGTCTATTGAATAGTTATTTATCAAAATTATTTAATAAATATCTTAGTTGTATATTCAATATTTTCTTTATTTTATTCTCTTTGTATATTAAATCGAGTAAACGGTAATACTACTCCGCATTGATGAATGAAAAAAAAACACGCAGAGATGAGTTTTTTTTTTTACACTCTATCAGTATTACGTCAAGCGTCTATAGAGAAAGAGTAATCGTTTGTATGGATGTAAAAGAGAGAATAAAAATGGCATTGTGATTGTAAAAAAAAGAAGAAATCGTTTCCTTCATCTCATTCTTTTCATACTTATCAAAAAGAAAGAAAAAATAGTAATCATTTAAAATTTTTATTAATGTTAATATTAAATAAACTAATACCTATACTTGTGAGTAATAATTATTAAATAATAATTTTAAAAAAATAACATATTTAAATATACTTAGATATTATTATATAATTTTTATTATTTAATATCTTCTTATAATTTTAATTTAACGAATATTAATGAAAGCAATATTTCATTTGAGAATTTTTCTTTAACAACATTTGTTAAATTATATACTAGTACTTATGAAATTTTTACTTTAAAAAATACAACAACATCAACATTGTTATCATCTTCAATCACATTCTTTATTACTGAAGGTAAAAAATATTTTTGTATTGTTTACCACAATTTCAATAATTGATAAAATCGTCTCATTTTTCTCAAGAATTAAATAAGAAAAGAAAAATAATAATTGATCATTCTTTTTTTTTTGTTCTTTTTACTAATATAAAATAAAAAATGGCTATTGGAAGTGAGATGAATAGTTTTTTTTTCTTTAATTTTTCTTTTTTGTTTTTTTTTTAGTACCACTTTTATTTTCAATTATTTCTTTAACAATTCGATCGCCTCGAATTGAACAACAACAACAATATTTTTATTCTGTAGACATATTATTTAATAGTACATGTCCATCAAAACGAGAATCAAATATAACATTAATCTTTCAATCATTATTATTTAATGATACAAAACGATGTTTATCTTCTTCTTCTTCAAAATCTTATGGAATTATAACATGTGAAAATTTTACATATGGTATAATTATTTATTAAATAAAAAATATTTTAAATTAAAACATATATTATTTTAAGGTATTCATTATATAATTGATGGATGTCTTCAATGTGGTACAAGAAATGTTAGTTTATCAATAAAAAAAGAATTATATGGTAAAATAATATTTTTTATTTAATATAAAATATATAATTTTAAAAAAAAATCTTTTAGAAATAATTAAACCAAAATATATAAATTCAACAAATAGTCCAACATCAATTGATACATTATTTTATTTACCTGGATTTTTTTATCAATTAATTATTGAATTAACAAGTGTTAATCAAACATGTTTTATTGAATATTCATTAATATATTCTCCATTTTATCATTGTTTATTTCAAAATTTAATACCTGCACAATGGTTTGTTTTAACATATTATTTATTAATAAATAATAATAATCAAACATTATCCGCTGATGTTACTATTGTTTATACTGGTATGAAGGAAAAAACTTAGACTGAATTCAAAAAAATGTTTTTTTTTGCTTTTCTTTTAAGAACTAGAAGATTTATATTTTACATGTAAATTAAATGAAAATAATCAACAAATTGATTTTTATTGGACAAATTTAATTGCTTATGGTTATACAAATCTAATAATAACTATTTTAACAGTAGATGATAAACAATTATGGACTATATCATGTAATCCATATATATCACAAGGTATTTGTTCAACAAAACCATATCATTTAGAATCAGCTAAAGAATATCATATAATAGCAAAATTAAATAAAATTTTACCAAATTATAATGGTCAAAAAACTGAAACATGTTCGATTAAAACAAGTGATGATTTTTGAAAAAAATAAAAATTTAAAATATGATTGTTTTTTGTTTTTATAGATCTTAATCAAATATCGATGAATTCTATTCGACATGAATTTCTAAATGAAACATTACTTCAATTAATTTGGTCTAATCAATCTGTTTATGTTCAAGTTCGATTAAGAAATCTTGAAACAAATTTCTTAGAATATCCAATAGAAAATAATCATAAAAGTGCATTATTTTATAATTTAACAGAAGCTAGTATTTATCAAGTTGAATTTAATATTTCAAAACCTAATTGGCCATCAATTAGTCAAATTACTGATTATTATATTCAAACAGGTAGAAATCTTTATTTACAGAGATCTATGAGATTTGATAAAATAATTCTTTAATCCATCTCATCAAAAATAAAAACAAAAATATATAATTAATAGATTCGATTATTTTTATATACATTTGTTCGTTCAAAATAGACATCCTTCTATTTTGACAATTAATCAGCTTATCATAATTTAACAGTGAAAATTAGTTCTCATATCTATTCCATTTAATATTTTTTGTATAAGGATATAAGATGAATCTTTCTCATTTAAAGTGACTTTCATTATTATCGAGTTTATTCTTGTTAAAATATAAACATACAAAAGCTATATTTCAGCGGTTTGAGGATTTTATCAAATCTTTGGACAATATGTTAAATAAATAAAAATAATAACTATATTATTCCATAGAATAATTCATGCTCTATCCAATCATATCAAAATAAAAAACCATTGCCACTTTACATAAGTACAGCAATCTTCACAACACTATAAAAAAGAACCGTACGTTGAAGGATAGAATAGTTGACATAGCGTACCATGCTTATCGCATATCCTCCTAGACTATAAAAATAACTACAATGATTTACAGAGACAAAAACTCACATTTATTGTCTTTGTAACGTTTTAAAATTTTCCATAGAGAATTCTTTTGATATGTATTGTACAATTCTAATACTAATTTATGTGAATCATTAAAATATGATCATATACGAAGTTTGTATTGATACTCTATAGACTACTTCATAATACAAAACATCAGTATTGGATCAGCGGTTAAAAGTATTCAAATAAACATTGAATATATCGAGAACGCAAGAAGCTAATATTCTTCGACTTTTAGCAAGTCTTTTTTCTCGATTGTATTTACGAGTAACATTATTCTAAAGGCAATGATTGTCCCCAAACATTGAAGATAAATGTGTGAAAATGATCTATGTACTATCGAGGAAAAAGATGGTTCTACAGCTTTTCTTTTAATTGCTAAAAACCATAAACTACTAGCTACTTGCATTCTCAACTAATTTATGCTTTAACAGAGTATCTTTAAGTCTTACACTGCTTCTCTTATCGTTAATATCACATCTCTTGGATCTCTGTTAATTTCTATAATTCTATAAAATTACTCATAATAAATATTATTTAGATATAAAAAAATTACAAATTGAAAATATTCTTCGAATATCTGACAATATGTTAATTGTAAATATAAATGAATATGATTTATTGAAACTAAAAGTCCTTTATTGTATTGAACAAATAGATGATAAAAATTTCAAAATTTGTTCAATATCAAATACATTTAATCAATTAAATTCTGGAACAATTTATAATGTATCTGTAATTATTCATCGAGATTCATTTCGAAATATGTTTATTTGGAAAAAACAAATTTTATTTAAACTTATCAATACAAGTAAATTAAAAGAAACAAAAATAATTGTTTTTTTTTTTATATTAATTTTTTCTTTTTAATTATACTAAAAAATTCAAACTAGATTTTTCACCATTACAAATTTATAGTTGGAAAACAACTGAATATTGTTCAGCAACATTATTAAATACATTTTCTATTCCATATTCAATAGAATGTATTTTAAATAAAAAAATTTATAATTGTAATCAACTTAAATGTGGTTGTCAATATGAATTTCATATTATATTTAATCAAACATATATTAATTCTTTATGTTTAATATCTCAATGTGATATTCAATTAAATAATTCAAATATTACAAATATTCTTTTTCAAACACGTAAATATTATATTTATTTTATTTAATATATAGATGATATTAGAAATTTATTTCTACTACAGTTAGATAAAGCAATGTCTCTGTTTTAAAATACGCAGTTTGAAAAAAAATATTTGATGGAGTTAAGACGTCTAAATTTAATTTTTTCTAAAACTGCAGAAAATGATCGATGATCTTGTTAATTTACAAAGTATTGGTTTAGTGCGCCTTTTTCATCCTCGATAATTCCGTGAGAGACTTTCGATCTTAAGAAGCAATGGATCTTTAATCGAGAAAAAAAATTGTGTTCAATCGGTGTCAAAGTATCCTCTTTTTCCTAAGTGAATATACTGTCGACATTATTAACACTGTAATATTCATTTGGAAATGTTTGCATCGATTATGAAATGTCTGTAAGAGTTGTATCTTTCGGACAACTTTGCAAGTTTTTTACTTCTGTAAATATCATAAACTGTTACTAAAATCAGTAGAGTGCAATACATTCAATCATTGAAGGCATTACGTTTGCTTCAAAACCTGTATGAGAGTTATTATAAAATTGGGAAAACTTCGAAGTGCAACTTTCAGAGAGTCCATACTATACACTATATAATTTATAGCTTTCAATTCGTTCGCAAATTGTTAAATAAAAATATTGCAGTTTAGAAATTAAAAAGTTACAGATTATTTTTTCAAACTGTGTGTTTTAAAGCAGAGACTTTGCTCTATCTAATTAGACTAGAAATAAATTGTTAATATCATCTATTAAAATATTACAGACTTTGACATTTATGCAGATATTTTTGCATCGTTAGTTATATGTTTTTTCTTTGTCTTAATTTAGCATTAGAAGTAATTCGAAATCTTCGAATAATATCTCTTTTACCATTATTAAGAGAAATTCATGTTGATTTTGATCAACCAAATGGATGTTTTGATCGAATTAATTTAATTTGTGAATTAATATCATTAAAACAACGTAAAATATTTATTAATTCAACTGTTTGTACTGATTTAATACCTAATGAATATTATCGAATTTCTGTTGAAACAAAACGAATTGGATGGGAAACAGTTACATCAAATTTTATTGATACTCAACTTATTTTTACTTCTACTATCGATAATCAAACATCGAAAAGTATTTGATTTTTATTATTTCAAATGATAATATTATTATATTATTTAATTTAAAGGATCTAGTTTACAATCTATTATTATTCCTTGTATAATTGGTTTTTTATTAATTCTTATTCTAATTGTATTAATTGCTTTTCTATTTGCTTATCGACACCGTCGTCGGTAAGATTAAATTATTTTTAATTTGAATATTTTAATATATATATTAAAAAATATAGAAAACAATTAGATCAACAACATCTTCGACAAATAACAAGAATAAATAATACAAATACAACAACAAAATTAAATAATATTGTTAGTCAAGTTAATATGTAAGTTAAATAAAATGAAATAAAATAATCAAAGATAATATATTTATATTAATAATAGATATTCAAATTCTAAACAAATTTATCCAACAAATTCAGACAAGTATATTTTAATTGATATCGTTTTTTTTTTATTTAAAAAAAAATGGTATTTTTCATTTGTTTCAGAACTATTGTGATATCAAGGTAGAATAAATAAAGTAAGATAATAAAATAAAATTTTTTTTTTTTATATAGACCAATTAGAATAAAAGATCTTCCATTTGAATATGAACAATTAATTGCAAATAATTATTATAATATATCTCAGGAATTTAATGTTAGTTTTTTATTCTAATTATAAAAAAATATTATTTTTTTTCCTATATTTAGAAACTTCAAAATAGTCTCAAAAATACGCTAGAATTTACTCAATGTGATCAATTACATAAAAATAGATACAAAGATATAATACCTTGTAAGAATTTCGTTTAATTTTTATCTTAAAATAGGCGACTTTTTTTTTTGTTTCGTTTATTTTAAAGACGAACATTCTCGTGTTAAATTAATACCTGTTGATGAATGTGATTCAGGTTATATTAATGCTAATTTTATCAGTGTAAATTAAAAATTAAAAATAAAAGAAAATTTTCAAAAATTAAATATTTATATAAATAGGGTTTACATAATCCTCGAGAATATATTGCATGTCAAGGTCCACTTAAAACAACAATTAATGATCATTGGAATATGATTTGGGAACAAAATGTAACAATTATTGTTATGCTTACTGGTCTTATTGAAAGAGGAATGGTAAGTATATGAAGGTATATCGGGCCTTATTTTTTTGGGATTTATTGAGACTATATAGCTGTATTAGTATTTCAGCGCACCCTCACCCTCAATAGGAGTTATGTGAAATTTATTTTAAGACGTATGGGAATTTATTAAAAAATTCGAATAGATCCCGGTACCTGCTGATCTAGTTAGTAAAATATGTTCAATTATCTTATTTTTTTTTAAAGAATAAATGTGAACGATATTGGCCATTAGAAGTTGCTCACGCTGAAATGTTTGGTAGTATCTCTGTATGTGTTACCGATTGTGTTGATGTAACTGCTTATGATTTACGTTATATTCAAATAAAAAAGGTAAAAATTTGATTCGATAAAAAATAAAATCTATTCTAATTTGATTTTTTTTTAAGAATAATGAAATTCATTCAATAAAACATTATGCATTTAAAATGTGGGATGATCATACTGTACCAAAAAATAGTGATATACTTGTTAATTTTATTCGTTTAATTCGTTCTGAATATCATTCAGAATATTTTGGACCAATATTAGTACATTGTAGTGCTGGTGTTGGTCGTAGTGGAACATTTATTGCACTTGATCGTTTATTACAACAATATGATAAATCATCGTTTTATGATTATTTAGATATATATGGAACTGTATATGATATGAGACAATGTAGAGATAAAATGGTTCAAAATGAAGTAAGATTTATTATAAATAATAAATTTTTATTTTGATAAAAAAATTTTGTATTTGTTATATTAGCATCAATATTTATTTATTTATCGATGTTTAAAAGAAGAATATGAAAAAACATCAAGTAATTTATAGAATTAATAGAGTGAGAATGAGAGAGATTAGACGTTTTTCTATACTATTATAGGTAATGCTAATTATATTACAATTGCTGATGATCCTGTGTGATTATCATGTTGGGTTGCCTTTCTATTTCGTGTATTTTATTTGTAATATTTCTTTTTAAATAAAATTATATTTTAAATTTTGTATCTATACTTCAGTATTTAGCTCAATAGAATAATAATATTATTGGTATAATTATTGATAAAAATGAAAGTGATATATAATACAATAAAGATCTTCGCTTGTTTTGTTGAGAATTATTTTAAGGAAATAGATTCCAGTCTGATATCAAATATAATTAAGTTTTTTATATAAAATACATTCTAATCTAGGATCTTGATAGAATGCTAGATATCTATGATGTCTACTATCAAAAAATGATAAAAATCAAGTAATTAATTATGTTCACGTCAATAGATGGTACGATGCATATTTTATAATATAATGTATGCAAATAAAGAATATATCGCCTATTTAAAAATGCTTTAAGAGCTTTATTATAACAAAAAATAATTCATGTTTGTAAAATAAGTAAGAAATATGAAAAAATAAAGTCAGTGTTCCTTATTTTATAATTGCAATTTATTGCGAAGCTTCTTTACTTTTTCCTGGTGGAAATCTAAAATGAACATTGTTTCTTCAAATTATCAATGTGTCGAAGAATAACTTGTCGATGATATGGATTTTCTATTTTATATTGAATGAGACTGTCGTCATTAACATAATTAAGAAGCCAAAATCCATCAACCAAATTCCTTTCGAAATTACGTACATAAGCCTTATATTCATCACCAAGAGTACCAAGCCAACGACATACATCTTTCTCTGATTTCAAGCCGCCGTGAAAATAACCGTCTATAAAATGAAATAATGATTTGACGTATTTCTTAACATATGTTTTAGTAAAGCTGTTAGAGAAATCATATTATGCAAATACTTTTTACAAATCTGACTTAATACTATTTAGTGAAGAATAGGAGTTCTTACGTGGCGATGTAGATTTAGAATCTTGAAATTGTGGTGAATTTGGATTAGTTGGAAGTGTACGTACATTTGGATCAATCTTCGAATCAGAATTCATTTTGCTATTGTGATCTTGCCGTGTATTAAGAACTGTAGTAATACTGTTATGCTGTGTTAATCGTGATGTCAGCTCAATAATCTCATCACGTTTTATTATAGACTCTCGTTGACGCGCAGGTTGAGATGTAGATCTAAATGTCTGAGTATTTTTTGAGGTTGATCTGGAATTTCTACGATGTTTAGGTGGAAAACTATGATCTTGTACCTCAAGATTTGATTTTGATGTAGTAGATGAAGTAGTAGTATCATTATATTGTAAGTCAGTAATAAGATCAGTTGAATTGAAAGCTAGCGATTTATCTGGTTTCCATCTACATCCTTCGTATGCAATCCATTCGCTCAAACATCGAATATAACTTTGAGCATACATATGTTCAAGCCATTTCGTAGGTAATTGTTTATGACCATAGCAGGCACCAGCTAGTTGGCCATATATCGCCGCTGTTGTATCAGTATCATCACCAAGATTCACAGCAGCGAGAGCACCCCGTTCAAAGGACTTATTGTCAGACCAAAATGCCCATAAAGCAGCTTCTAAAGCTTGAACAATATATCCTTTACCTCGAATACCGTCCTTGTATCCACGACGTCTTTTATAAGATCCTTGAGCGATCTTCATGATATCTGGATGAAGTGGTTTATTGTTGAACCATTCTATATGCTTAGTATAAAAATTATTGTCGAGCAATTGAGATCTTTTATAGCCTTGGAGAGCGGCCACAATGAGAGCACCGTAATAACGGCATGCATCGTAAGCACTCGGATCACCATGAGTAATTCTTCCACTCATTCCAGAAAATTCCACGGCGTGCTTAGGATGACAATGGAAAAATAGTGGGACAGGAGCAAGTCGCATCAAAGCTCCATTACCAGCTACATCCTTTTCGCTACAATTTACATCGAATCGTTTAAGAAGTTTAGGATCTGAAAGAGAATCTATTTTTTCTAATGGAATATTATGTTTTCGCGCAAAATCCTCTTGACGGGATTCAAACACATTCAGGGATTTTCTGGTAGCCATACCGATATCGAAACATTGTCCTGTAGGTGACATGTAACCATACTTGTACCACCATTTGTATCGAACCAGCTGATCATAAAGATTAAAATCTTGACATGCTACCAATGAAATTCCTAGACAGAGAGCCATAGATGTATCATCGGTAAACTAAAATTAAGATTGAAATATTTGATTTCAAAACTACGAGAATACAAAAGCTACATGAAATTTTTAGAATATTTTCGAATTATTTCTCTTTGATTTATTCATTACAACAATCCTCCTATAATTAACAAAAAGTATTTTTTTTTGTTTTCCTTATCAATAGATTGTTTTCATAAATTAGAAGTATATTTAACAAATCTATTCTCTGTGTCGTACATGTTTTTTAAAGTCTTACAATCATATATACATTGTCTTCAATTGTCCATGTTTTTTGAATTGACATAAAACAGACATATTTCTTGTCTTTTTGTTAGGAAAAAAACAACAACTACATAACATAGAAGAAATCATTGAATCACTTAGAAATAATCGACTTCAATGCTCAAAATGTCTGAATGAAAATTGTCTGAATAGATCTAAATAGCCTTTTGGTAAAGTGCATAATCGAAGAAGATAAATGAAAACAAATTAGAACAACAAACTAGCTTCGTTTTAGTGAACACTATTTGAATTAGTCGTAAAGAAACTCATATCAGAAGAACTTACTTCTCCTTTTTTCAGTCCCCAAGTACCACCGCCTATAAGATCCGTCACTGGATTTTCTTCTAAATACTCTCGAGATCGAAACTCAACATGAGCACCAAGAGCATCACCTAATGCCATCCCTGCTATTGAGCCTTGTATGCGATTTAATATTTTTTCCTGAACTTTGATTGGTGGATATTTTAGATCGTTTTCAAGTTCATCCGGTCTAATGATTGTTCTATTATCATTAAATTGAAGATTGAGCCATGTTTTGTCTAAAAATACATATTTAATGGCAATTGATTGTTTCCTATAGTCCTGTTAAAAATTCTTTTTTCAATAAAAAGAAAATCTCACTCTATGCACAAGAAATCTTTATATGTAATGCGCTTAAATTCATATAAAGAAAGAGTGTTCAGACGTTTCATCAGTCTTATAGAAAAGCAAATAGAAAAATCATTGTTTCAGCAAGTAGAGGTACTATTGTTACAAAGAATATTATTTAATTCCAAAGAGTTGGCATAGCAAATAACTATCAATGAATGATTGATCTCGTCACTCTCAATAGGCTTAATAATCTAAAGTGCATTAGCAAAGGCTCATTTTTGTGTCCTTATTCATACATATTCTGATTTATGATTTTGTGTTTTAATTTTTCTCAGAGTTAAAAATCTGTTGAAATGGAATTATTAGAATTTATTAAATCTTCTGCTTTTTATTTAAAGACGATAAGGAGCAGTGGAAGTATTTGAATCATGACATTCTTTTTAAATTGGACAAATTTTAAATCACACAAAATAACAAATATTTTTTGTGTTCTAGTCTCATATTTCAATTGTAGATCGAGAAAAGTGAATCCTATTATATACTAAATATCTGAAACAATTTACCTTGCAAATTCGACGTTTTAATCATGCTTGATGTGGACAAAGATAAACTAACTTTGTATGTTTGATATATCGTCTTTTCGTTGTTGACGTTAGTAAAGGTATGATAATATTGACTAATGATGCGTTATTTCATGTGTTCTCATTGCTAATATGTGTTCGAAACGAAGTATGTTTTTTTTTTCTTCCTTTTTACTTCCTTTTCTTTTGCTTCGTCGTCATGAGAAAAATCAGTTGTGAAAAAATAATATATCACAAGGTGAAACAAAGTACAACAAAAGTAAAAATTATTTTTCCAACAACCATCCCGCCAAAAAAATACCCGGAGCGAAAAGAAACTCAATTATTTTTTATAATTGATTTTTGACAAACAAAAATATTGATCAAGAATGAACGATTAGTAGTATTCTTAACATGAATTTCCAAGTAGAAATCAACACAATGATAGTACATACAATATTTATACTTCTTAATTAATACAAATCATTTAATATATAACCTTTCTAAACAGTGATACACATATTTTAAATTGAGAAACAAAGAGTAAAATATATGATTAGTTAAATAACAAACTCATATAATTAGCCGTATGAAATAGATTATCTCTGTCTATGTTAATATTCGATTAAACAATAATTTTTTATGTTTGAAATATAAAATACATCTGTAATATTTCTTCGGTCTTCAAGATATCCACAATTTATTTTTAATATATCGTCATAACTTTGCCGAGCAATTTGATGTATATCGTTACTTTATCTGCTAGGATATCATGAGAAGATGTTTATTGTATAAAGACTAAGATTATGTTAACTATGCATCACTTAGAAAATTTCTGTACACTGAAATGTTTCTGTATTCGATTTAATATTTATTGAAATCAATCTGATGTAAGGGATACCGCAGTCTGACAACAATAAAGCAAAAAATTTTTATTCTAGTCTAATAGTTACATTGTTCTCATCTGTAATAATCATCAGGGTGATTAAATTTTAAATCTAATTCAGATAGATATAATAGAGCAATATAAACAACTGTTCTACTTCGGCTTAGTAAGTAAAAGCAAATATTTAATTATAACAGTCTATATTTTGAAATATTTTGTAATATAACTTCATTATCAATCCAAATAGCATGTTATTAGATGATAACAGGTTTCAAATTTAAAGCAGCTTGAGTTCAAGTAATATGTAAGAGAGCGTCCATGAGATCACCACCCAACTTAGTTACTAAAAATTTTTGACTTTGAAAACTGAATATACCATTTCAAAGAGCACAAAAATTTAGTCCGATGTGCAAATTTTCAGCTCTCTCAGACATGCTTTTGTCGAATTTTGACATCTCAAATTTTCCTTTTGCACGTCTGTCACATAAAAATGTGAAAATGTTTTCATTTTTTTCCTTTAAACATTTTTATCATAAAAACTTAATCGAAGGTATTTCCACCATGCACTAGTCGATAGAGTGAAATCAGCTTTACAAAACTAGACTATTTTCCTATCTTATTATATTGACCAAACTACTTTGACCCACTTTGATATAGATATAGATAAAATAGCGCGTGAAAAGACGCATCTTTTCATAGAAAAATGTTGCTTCTAACAGGAACTTTTACGAGTAGTATCGATGGATGATCGATCAATTTGCAAAATTTTTACCGATTTCAGCATAGATATTCTGTGATCATTGTATAATACGATGCCAATAAGTAGCAATCGTCATAAGTAAGTGTCAGTAGTAATTTATATTTTCTATTTGTTTCATCTTATTTAAATAGTTCACTTCTTACGCGAAAATATCAAAGATAATTTTTCTTGCATTGAACTACATTTATGTCTTACTGTTTTTTTTTCTTTATGAAATATCTTATCTGAAATAAATATAATACACGTATGTACTCTTCTTTTTCTAGCTCTTTTCATTTTTGAATTGAAACAGAAAAAGGAAAACGTGTCATTTCCAAATATCTAAGCTTCTCTTTTTTCTTTTATAGATATTTGTTGATTATTTTCTTATTCAATGACAAATAACCATAGAATGACTGATAAACATCTTAAAAAAAGACGAAATGTGGTGACATAAAATATTCTGCTTGAAGCGTTTTGATGAATAATCTAATGTTTGCACACTCTATAGTACATAACCAGAATGTTCTGAAGATACGTATACACTTAATAATATACCAGTTAGTTTTTTGTAACACGCCCAGATGACCAGCATGAATCGATACAAATAGCTGGAATTGAAACTCTTTGCGTCGTTTTCATGCGATGCTGAAGTTAAATTCGAATATCATTCGCTTCTATGAAAGTATTCATAAACGATGATAACGCAGTAGTTCAAGGCATTGACGCTTCCGTTAATACTAAATTTGGTCTAATAAAGAAATGATAAAGATCAATAGGTCAAATTATTACTTTAATCTGTTATCATGCCACTGAATCAAGATGCAAATGTGAAGAACAAAAGAAGTAAATACTATGGCTGTCGTTCATAACATGTATCACGGTAACAGAATGGATGATTACATATAGAAAAAAGAACATGATTATATTGATTTAAAATTGAGTTTTTACCTGATGGAGTCGAATATAATAGTTACCATTCGATCATATCTAGTGAATGTTTAATGAACTCCATCGTTCATAATATGATATTAAATGACTTTATCAAGATCCACAACATTTTTTGTGAAATTACAAATGGTGAGATCTCTCAGTATTTTGATAACATTTCCTTCGAGCTGGATTCTACTATCTTATAGAGAATTAAAATGGTCTGGACAAAAATAAAGTTCAAACGAACGAAAATTGAGCTAGAGAGCATTAAAATACTGTAAGATCTATTCTTTCTAAGATACTCATTATATTTTAACTAATTCATCGATTATACACTATTAATCTTTAACGGACTTATATTTGGTCATTATTCGTCATCGCTTAACAGTTTCTGCCTTTAGAAATAATGTCAGATCGTCTTGTCATCTTTCCCTAGAAGCTGATTACAATCCGACAAAATTTCAATCTACATTTATTAAGGAAGAATTTATTTCGTACACTGAAAACTTAGTTCATTTGTCTTTTACAATATAAATGAATGAATTGATGTATTTCCACGAATAAACGTTTATTGAGTCGATGAAGCTTCATAATTCGGCAGCACAAATTTCTTCTCCGTCCTCTTACTTAGAAGCTTTCTAAGGTGTGGAGTGATGGCAGATTTGGATGTAAAGCCAAGTATAGCGTTTCGAAACGCAATTCCAGCGCGTGTTTTCGGTGTCATAACAGAGGCATATCCAGGAAATAGTTTCTGAGTTTCGGCCACATAAGGACGCATTAATGTTTCATATTGCTTGAATGCCTCGCTATAATCTTGATGACGTGCAAGCTCGCCAGCAAGAATGTAAGCGCCAACAAAAGCCATATTTGTTCCCATACCGGTGAGTAGAGAAGGACAGTAGCCTGCGTCACCTATCAAAGCCACTCGTCCTTGTGTCCATCGATCCATTTTGACCTGTCCGGCACAGTCTAAATAGAAATTATCTGTGTTCGGTAGGTCACGAAGAATTCGAGATGCTTCGAAGCCAGCATCAGCGAATACCTTTTGTAGAAGACTTTTTTGCGCATCGACATCGAGAAACTCGTAGCCACGCGTTTTACTTCGAAAAAACAGGAGCACTCGCGTGACGTCTTGATTATCTGGACGAAGTACTATACATCGTCCTCCCGGTGCATTATACCAACGCGACCAGTTACCATCTGAACCGGTAGACGGAATACCAAAATATGCGATGTACATGTTAGTATAATTAATAGGCGACTTATTACCGAAGACAAGACGTCGAGTCTTTGAGTGTATACCGTCAGCACCAACTACTAAATCGAATTCGCGCGTATTGCCACTAGCAAACTTGACTTGCACTTGATCGCCATGATCTTCAATAGACTGAGGAGAATCACCGAAAATATATTCAACATTTTTCCGAGTGTGCTCATAGAGAATATTGGCGAACTCTCCACGAAGAATTTCGATCTCTGCGACGTAGCCTTTGTCACCTATATCATTGATGCCAAAGCTGGCTTGCGGTCGTCCTGCGCTATCGACGACGAACACACCCTGATCGTGAGTAATCTTTTCGCGAATTTTCCTTTCGATTCCCATACGCCACGCAACTTCTTTTCCTTCGTCACGCAGGTCAATAGTCTGGCCATCTAAGCGTAGTTTTGGTGCACGTTCAACCACTACAGGTTTCATACCATAACGATGTAAAAAATAGGCAAATGCAGGACCGGCAATTCCTGCACCTACTACCAGGATATTGTAGTTTCTCACTGATCTTGTGAGATTATTGATGGATGAACGTAACAGCACGGAATGCATTGTACGCTGTTAAGAAATCCTAGACAAACAGATTAAATGAAATAGATAGAGATCCATCGGACCACTAGCTAAGCAACCAAAATTGTGCATGTGTTCGCCTTCATCTCTGCCGCTGCATCCTATTTCTTATATTCATTTGCGATTGCATATGTTGAGAGAATCTAACTAAAAGAATAAAAACTCGGTAGCCTATAGTTTTAATGGCTTTTGTATTTTCTACACTATTCCTCTTATATTATATAATAATAATTTTCAAAGCTGTTGAAAGATAAGGAAAATTTGTCATAAAAACAGCAAAGTCAGAAACAAGATTATGAAAACCGTAACTAAAAACTACTGCACTACTTACTGAGACACGTTACAGAATGTTGTTAAGCGAAAGAAAATGAATGACTGAATGTAAACATTTTCAGGGTTATATAATGTCAAGAAAATATTTTTATCATATAATAAACGTACTTTTCATACGCAAAGCACACGTTCTTTGTGTGCTGAATGAGTAACGAAGAAAAAAAAACATTTCCAGACCCTCGCGTATTCGCTTTTTTTGTATATTTGTTTTGTATACAGCGTTGCTATTCTACGTTCTTCTTTTCTTCGTTCTGTAATACGTGCGCTGCAGAATATAGTTTTGTGTTCTATTTTTAATGCGATGCGAAGCATAAGCATTTATGTAGTCGTGCACGAATTTTTTTCTAGCTTTTTTTCTTTCTTTCTATCTTTTTCGATGTAAGTCACTAACGGCTAAGTTGTCTCAAATGATTCAGTCCACATGGGTCATTCGTGCTGACTATATCTTAAGTCGGTATGTTGGACGGAAGAGGGTGCAGATACCGTCGTCTGTAAAAAGAAAAGACGATAGAACCCGGCTGCATGTGAAAAAATTAGTAATAATAACTGCGGCCGGCCCCAACGGGCAATAAGCCCATGGGACATTCTTATTGTTATATTTCTCGATGTACGCATTTAGCGTCTATAGTTTACCTATTTTTGTGTGAGAAAATCTCAACTTTGTGTCGTAGTGTTCTCCATAACGGTAAGTGGTAGAATAGTCGTTTCAACGCAGGATGAGACTGTGAAAAGTAAATCGTTACTATTTTTTTCCGATTTTTTGAATATGTGTTATCATTAATATTTTAAATGTTGAACAAAAAAAACTTGAAAATTTGATATAATCCATCTTTCATCTCAGCTAAGTCAGCTGTTTTGTATTCAAGGTAATTAAAAAAATGAAATCAGCATAAAAAAAGTCAGCATTGTGATGTTGAATTGACTATTTATGTGCTCATATGGCTAATGTATTTATGCACATATATAATTATATAAACCTAATTACAAACGTTTGTAGAGACTTTTCATATCTTTTACTATTGAAATGTCGTGTAAATGTAACAAAAAATTTAATTAATAATGCTGTAGTGTATTTTAATAATTTGGTCATTGAATAAATTACATTTTATTAATAAAAAAAATTATTTATATTTTAATTTGTTTAGATTTGATCATAATTATTGAAATAAATGTATTGTAAAAAAAAATGAAGTTTTACAGAAAAGTCTGAAGTAGTTGATTTTCCACAGTTTCTTATTCGATATTAGATAGGTCTTCATCATGCAGCATAGAAGATTTATCTTAAGAGAAACTATTTGTTGAATGATCTCATAAAGGAACGAGATATAAAATTTCTCGTCAAAGAGTTTAAACCGTTAAATACATTTTAAATATTTGAAAGAGAAATTTGAATTAATTGAAATTATATTTATTTTATTTTAATATATTAACATGACTCGTAAAAAATCTATTGGATCAAAAATAAAAAGACGTAAGGAAGCATATAAGAAAAAAAAATTTGATTTGCTATCTTGACCAGTAAAGCTTAATGTATTACAAGTTAATTTGATTAATGAAGATTCTGTAGCAGCTATGAATATTCATAAAATAAACTATGCTGCAGAGGAATTTGAACATTTCGATGTCATACTTTCTGTTATTAATAAACTAGTATCAAAAGTTAGTCGTCTTGAACAAGAACAGGACAAAAGTTGGAAAGCACTAATATATCTATTAAAACATCATTTTTAAAAAAATTGAGACAACGAAATTGGTTTAAAAGAAAATATTACCAGCAAATGTTATTACGTCAACAAAAACAAACGGTGTACAAGTAAATTTTTTTGCAATAAAATAAAATAATGATATTGATTTCCAGTACAAACATAAAGAACATATACGAAAAAAGTTTTTTCAGGATTATAATATGAATTCAATTTTCCGATATTAAAAGAAACAACAAGTAAAGAAAACTTGTTTATATAAATATCGGGATGATGTCATTTTTCGAGAAGAAAAAAAATATCGAATAAAAACGAAATTATTAGATAAGTATCAAAATGATTTAATTTTTCGCGAACAAAGACGAAGTCAAATAAAAAAATACTAACCACATAAATATCGAAATAACTTTAAATTTCGGATAGAAAAACGAAATCAAACAAAAGAACGATTTATTAATAAATATCGAAATGATTTAAATCTGTGTAATAAAAAAAAAATCATTAAAAAACTAAATTTTCGAACACATATTGTAAAAACTTAAATTTTCGTAAAAGAAAAATATATGTGATAAAAATTATTGCTTCGATGAGTGTCATAATAATGTTATATTTTGTGAACAGCATAAAGCTCGTATATTGCTCTCATATGATTAGTAACATTGGATGAGTACAAAGTTGACAATGATCATCAAGCAATTTTAGACATTTTGAACCAGATGTCTCTATTCGTTTCCATATTTCATTAACAAAAAGCTTCCGACAATTTTCAACATAATACTTATGACCCACATGTTCGCTTTATATCTAGTTTAGAAAAGAAAGATCAATTTTCCTATTTAGGGATATTCCCAACAATTTCTAGTTTTCTAAGATACTATGAATATAGTGAATGAGTTTTTTTTAATAAAATAGCTAATACATATTCGATATGAATTCACTTATCACCTATATGGTTTTCAGATGTTCTTTGGTGCACTCAAACAGTAAGACAATCATCATTTATTAGTTTTCGAATATAATAGTTCATTAAAATTCAGGTCGGACATATTTCTCCTTCAAGTAATTAACAATATTAATATTTTTTTAAGAGCGATTATCATTAAGATAGTATTGGAAAATTTATCTGATATTAAGAGGCTTTCATTTGAAAACTGAAATATATTAGACATGGTTTAGAATTAACCATCGATTTAATTACAAAATATCTATTTACATGTTGTCACCTCCCATTTATGCAATTAGAAAACTGTTTCAGAAACATACTAATACTAAAAACTTTCTAGGTTGGGCTCAATTAAGCTCCAGGCGAGCTTAGCCCACTCCTGATGCCATCATTACTACAGGTGATGAGCACAAGCGAAATTATTTCTTGTATTGATATTGGTTTAAGTACTTTTTTCTAGCAAATAATCAATCATTGTTTTTTAGTACATAAAATAATACATATTATCAACAAATGAAAAATTTATTTGTAAAATATAGTATTTAACATCAAATTGATGCTTGCTGAAGTAATGGTTCATATGATAAAGAAAATGGTCGAATTGATTTTGTATGATAATACATTAAACAATAAAGAACAATTATTATTTTATCACTGTGTAATACAAGATAAACATTAACAAGCTTTTGTTCCATAATAAGTCCCAATAATGAATTTTATTGTTCAATTTGTTCAGCTATAGATCAAGAAGAATAAAGATTAATAAATGAATAAATTGGTTCTGAAAGAAAAGAAAAATGAATTTATTTAATCTGTGATTCGAAGAAGATAATACCTAATTGATCTAATGAGATACAAATAGTATTTAATTGGCAAAAAACATCAATATTAAAAGTTTGTATCTCATTAAATTGATTATAAACTAATTCAATAAATGTATTTAAAAAACTTCTTTGAAAATTGTTGAAGAAAAATAAATAAATCTTTTTCATTCAAAAAAACCTCAAGATAACATAAACAATCGTTTGAAACTTATCCGATTTTTTCATTTAATTGTATTAATGTTGCATTCGAGAACATTACATATAAATACCATAAAAGTCTATCTAAATTTTGTTTAATAATTTCAATTTGTACTTGATTATAGAAAACCAGTGATAAATTAAAAAGATCATTTAATGCTCGATTGGTTATTAATGATATTAGATTACTAGCAGGTATTAATTGTTTATTCAGACGATTTCCGATGTCGAAATTCGTCGAATTTCAACGGTTTCCTATCGAATCCGATTGTCGGATAGTGTCGGATTCGATAGGATCCGATGGAGTGGTTTCGATTAGGGATGCACCAGTACAGTTAACTGGGTACCCCAGTTAACTGGGACCCAGTGTCACTGGGTATTTATTTTAACTGGATACATATTCAACTGGTTTATTATTTATAAAATCATCAGAAGTTTCCTTTGTGCTAGGTATCCATGAGTCCAGTTAACTGGGTGCCCAGTGACACTGGGTACCCAGTTAACTGGGTGTATATAGGATGTGTAAAAATATTTTTCCAGACGGGTAACACTATGATTTTAAATAGCATACATAAGGATCTTAATACCAAATTAAAGTGTGTCAAAAATGGAATTTATTCATGCTAAATGTAGGGATGCACCAGTGAGTTAATAACTGATAACTGGGTCCTAGTTAACTGGGGGTACCCCAGTTATGACTGGGACCCAGTTAACTGGGTACCCAGTGTCACTGGGTGCCCCAGTTAGCTGGGACCCAGTTACCAGTTATTAACTGTCACTGGTGCATCCCTAGTTTCGATCTGGATAGTCTAAAGACAAATAAAAAGAAAATATTGAAATAAAAAAATATAGCTTTTTTATTTTATTATGATCAATAATATGACAATAAAAAGTAAAATCTTTTTAAATATATAAATACTAAATGTTCGATATATAGTTCGAAATAATGCAAAAAATATAATTTAAAATGTTTCGTATTGCATTCTATGTTCTGTTGGATTCTGTATTGAATTCACTAGTTAACAGTATGGCCGAGAAATGAATCTCAGTTTACGACCGGGCATGATTGACCTGGGTATGTTCTATTGATATCTTTTCATATGATTAAAGACACTTGTAAAGAGATTCTTAACGAAAAAATGATAGATAATATTTCGAAATATGAATTTCATTTGAATATTTCTTTGAAATGAATTTTTATTTGAATTAATTGTTGTTATTGATAACCATAATGGTTATATATCTGCTTGAATTATTCTACATGTAATAAGTTCAAGTAAATAATCCTATCGATGTTTAATAAAATCTGATTCAACAGTATATTCATTTAACCTAATATTAATTGCTTCATTTTGCTGATTATTTTGAATTGATCAATATAAATTTTATATAGAATCAAGAGCAGATAAACAATTTACTAACAGTGATAAGTTTCATTCATTATCAACTAAATCGAATATTAATGTTAGAAAATGTGTTGTTAAACCATTTGTTATTCTTTCAGGTGTTGTTT
Organism: Macrotrachela quadricornifera; assembly: GCA_022393335.1. Classification (NCBI taxonomy): domain Eukaryota; kingdom Metazoa; phylum Rotifera; class Eurotatoria; order Philodinida; family Philodinidae; genus Macrotrachela; species Macrotrachela quadricornifera. The sequence continues at coordinate 173,451 of JAJEKB010020047.1, forward strand.
TACATAATTTGAATGTTAAATTATATATGCGAAATAAATTCTTGTTGATGATATCTTCTTATATAAATTCAGATGAAGAATTATTACCTAAAGAAGATATTTATAAAAGAAACATCTATTTAAGAATTACTCTTACTATGGACAATTATTCGTCACAACACCTTCATATCCATTATCTGTTGGACATGATTGATCAGTAAGTGATATATGTGCATTATAAATAAACGTCAAATGCGCAACTATCACTTCTAGATTTGTGACTCTATGGTCTTTTTGATTTCAGATTGAATTCCAAAAGAAAAGAATTTTATCCCATCTCTTCCCACACCTTATGGGACTAACGGGACTACGGCACTTCATAAGAATACACGGACTTTTATGGGACTACATGGATATATGGCATCACATCGAACTTAATGCGACTATTCGGCTTTATGGAACAACACGGGATTTTATGGGACTTCATGGGACTACGGGACTATGGAACTTCATGAATTCCCATGTAGTCCCATAGTTCTCTGAAGTTCCATACTCCCGTAAAGTCCCATAGTCCCATGATTCCCATAGCCCTCCAAAGTCTCGTTTTGTCCCGTAGTCCCCTAAAGTCCCATAGTTCTCTGAAGCTCCATTGTCCCTGTAATTCAACTTTAAATTGAGTTGAATTTTTTTTTTTTGAATTCAATCTGAAATCAAATGGACCATTGTATGAGATTTGTTAAACGATTTTCTTCTGCATCATTTTATTTAAGACTACGTTCGTGATAATCATTCAATAAGTGTCGTTTGTGTTGATAATGATGCAAATAAAATACATATATTATTATTTGTTTTTTATATTACATATGGGTTGAATCAGCGAAAACGGAGCATACTCCACTTTCATTTGACTTTTGTTTTTTACAAGAGTTATTTTTCTGAAGAAATTCTTTTACCATAAACATATTGAAAAATTTTCGCCCTTCTAGCTGATTATTAATTATAGTTAATTAATTAATTAAAGAGTAATTAGCGAATATCGCTCTAACTTTAAACGAAAAAAGCTCAAAAACTTCAGAATAGGCTCTACGACATGAGTTGCATCTAGGCTAAAATTTTCAGCAAAATTAGATTCTAAAAAATTTCCTTTGGAAAACTGGTTTTTTGAAGACTATATCAAGTTTTGAAACAAAAATTTTACTCTTATTATAATCTAGAGATTCTGACGAAGGATTTGAACTATTTGAAATTAGTTTCGAACTTTTCATTCGATTATAAGAGTATTTTTAAATCAGTAGATTCGTACTCACTCACGTCGCTCACGAAAAGTAGATCGGTGTTTTCGAAAAATCTAGGCATGCCCAGAAAAAATTGTGTATAAATATTTTGGAGTCTCAGGCGTTGCCTACAGAATGCACTAGTTAATTTTGAGAAATTCTGCCTCTATTCGCAAGTTTTTTGAAACTGAAATGCATGCAATGACAATTGATGTCCCCGTTTATGTCACGTCGTTAACACTAGCTTTTTACTGATAACTCATCTGAACAAAGATCTATAGGAGTGGTTTGTTTTCAGCCTATCTAGAGTAACTTAACATGCATATTATACATAAAAATTAACTTCAGGGAAGTTCATTATCTAGAAATATACATATTTTTATTTTGTGAAGTCACGTTGCTAACGAATGATTTTGCGCGTATATTATCGCTTACCCAATTTATTAATGTATAGATTGGTGCACTTTTCAACGATAAAATGAATGTCTGTTCTGTCTGTGTTCCTATTTCCATCTAGAAACAGAAAAGTATAAAATAAAGTACTAATACATAAATAGATATTTTTTTCCTATGAGTCATATTCATATTCACAATGGATTGATGGTATAGTTAATCTACGGGGTTTTTTTTGTTTTATTTTTATTTTTTGTTGATTAAAAACAAAATCTACAGCTGTTTGTCTTTGAATTGATCTATCACTAAGAAATAGACGAAGTATTAATTCATTATGAAATAATATTTGATTTTTTAATAAAACATCAAGTTTTTTCTTGTGTGTTATCAGCTAATTGTCGTTTCATACGTTTCTAAATCCACTCATAATGAATATTTTTCCAATTTTTCTTCAAGATATTTATATCGAGTATTTAAGCCGTTATAATCAATTTCTTTATCATTAATATAATGCGGACAAGAAAGTAAAATACGATCAACGTCATTATAATCTTAGAAGGAGTTATTTATTATATTTATGAAAATCTTGTAAAATTAATCGATAAGTAACAGTAAATCGTTGAGATATAGATGATGTCGAACGTGGTAATACTTGTTTAACAAATACTTCTTCACCATTTATAAAATATAACCGGTTAGACATAAATTGTGACGTACTACAAGACAATTGGAAGATAACAAAAGAAAAACAATGACAAACCTATAAAATATAATTACAAAAAATTTTAAATTAAAAACAAAATATTTACTACATTATTCTCTTTATATCGACTTAATGATAGTTTTGTTAATGGACCGAATGTTTCACAATATGTGTGCAGGACATCATCGGATATATTATATAAACTTCCGATAAATACTCAATGACTAAAACTAATCATAGAGAAGTTGAAAACTAGTTATTTTTTACTTTAATCGTCCATTATTTTGTCCGATATTATCACATAGAAAAAAATCTTTATAATACATCTGAGATTATAATGCGGAGTATTTCTCTCTAATGATGATTAATTATTTTAGTTAAAGTTAAATACACACGAAGAAAACGACAATGGATAGAAGAAAGAATGAAAAAAATAGACCTCGATGATCATGTAAACAAAACTACGAAAGAAATGTGATAATAATATATGAACTGCGCAATATATTGTATTTTTATTTGTATTGAAAGAAACGACATAGAATATCATATACATATTTCATACATACTAAATATTAAGTATGTATGAGCAAGTATGAATAAAAAAGGAATTTATTATCGTTTTATGAAAAAAAAAGATTTTATTATTGACTTGACATAGAAGAAAAAGAGTATAACTATATCTTGATTACAAGCGAAATCTAATATTTCGAAGAATTTAATAAATGATAAAATATTGAAAAAAAGTTGTAGTTAAAATCAAAAAGCTGTCGATACAATATCTATGAGTTTAAGATATGAAAAACAATGAATATATATTAGCCATGTTTTGTATATCTGTCATAATACAAACTTAATTCGGAGTTGAACATAGATTTGTTTTGCAAAGAATTTACAAGGCTAGTATTAAGAAGAGAGATCTGAATTTTTCATTTGATCATGACAACTTGTGAATGACCATTTAGTTCAAACACAATATCAAAAGAGCTGAAGTATTACGAATTAGTTTTTGTGTTGATATTTATTTTCTCGTTAGATCTTGAGGGGGTAATGGAGTGAATTTATTCGTATAATTCTTAGTGGAATAACATACAGAAAGTATCGAATTCAATCAAAGAATGTATATACAGCAATAGTGGAAGACTTTAAATCCTAAATCAGTTAAGAAAATGTTACATGTTAATATGAAAAAGTGAATATTCAAAAAAAGTATTGCATGTACTTTTTTTTCAAAGCAAAAGGTTCCAAAATTCATCTGTAATATTTAAGCACTTTGTTTGATGAAGTTTATTAATAATGAGTTGCGGAGGAATGTACTTTTGACCATAAGAAAAGTGTGATGATGTGGGTAGTACAGTTTTTCTATTAGAAAAGAGTCAATATACAGCTTTTATCAGATCAGAAAATAGGATATTGATTACATTTTTTTCATTCTTTCATAATATAAAACAATCAGTTCGTGATCAAAGAAATGCATTTTTTGATAAAAGCAGCTACTTTATAGTATTCAATCATTTGCACATGCTCGAATATTTTTTTTGTCTTTTATATTACAAATACTGAAGAAACTGAAATAAAGGAGAAAAAAGCTTTCATCATTAACGTAGTTCAATGTATTGCGATTGTGAGTATTATTTAATGTAGTGCTTTTTTTTGTTAGTACAATTTCGTATTTTTTCAAAAATACGAATGAAATTCTTTAAAGACAAAAAAAAACATTTTCAATCAATTTTATATATAGTAATACAATCAGCTTAAGAAACAAATAAATAAATATGAAAACGAAAAGTCGTAAAGAATCAACTATGAAAATAAAAATGATGATGTTGATGTTGATGTTGATGATGAGTTCGATTGTTACTATATAGAATTTGATCGATAACAATAACAAGTGCTAAAATAAATGTTTGATCTTCATTTGCTGTTATTTCAATACTATATGTATCAGCTTATGAAAAGAATGCTTTACTTATAGTTGACACTATTTGTCCTTATTTTGTTAATACAAATGAATGAACAAGAAATATTAAGTCTGTCAATAGAATATTAATCATAGACAGATTCAATATCAAATGTTGCATAAGTAAACGAAAACTTCCTTTTAACAACAGCTAATTATTAATTTTGATCACCACTACAACCTGATAATATGTTATATGTACGATGAAAGTGAAATACTTCTTCATGAATCTTAGCGAAATCACTAGAGACAAAGGAACAAGAACAAAAGTAAAAATGATATTGTCTCAATCAAATAGACATGATAATATGGATCAACAGAATATTTATCACAATCCTGTTTATTATACATAAGGATAAAGGAAAAATAATTGGTAGCATTCTTACATATGATCGAAGAATATAGTAGCACTTTCTAGATTTTTGTTTCTTTTTTTGTGGTACAATCTCGTATCTAAAGGAACATTTATTCTCTTAATACAATATCAAACCAGTTGTTCATTTAACCTTTTCATATATAACAGATGAAATCAATCTTATTAACATATAATATGTCTTCGAGTATTGTTCAATAATAATAACCTTAATCCAATACTTATATATGAATAGATCAATATCAGAAATCAATTGTTTTCATATTGATATTCATCGATAAATTGACAGATTTTAACTACGAACAAAATGATGATAAAACAAAAACAATCGTATCAATAACTTAAATAAATAATAGACATTTAATATTTTTCTGATCAATGTTTATTTATATTACAAAATACAATAAACATAAAAGAGATATATGTATAATTTTTTTTCTTGACAAGAGAAAATTAATAGTTTATTAATATACATAGATTATCCAGATATATTCAAACCCTGGACATAAGCTTCAAAGTTTAGGCACTTTGTAACTCTAAATATGTTAATATTAAGATTAATGATTGGTATTATTTTATATATTAAAGTCTTTCAATACATTATATTATTATTTAATAAACGACGATTAAGGATTTTCATAACAAACATTTTGATTTAAGAAAAAAAAAACCTTTTCTAGATAATCATCTATAAACATTAAATAAAACAAAATCTAAAAATCAGATGAATACATGGGTTTTATTTTTGTCCCAGATAAACAAATAAGAACAAATTTCGCAAAATTCAACACATACACACAAACAAAAATACATGAAATATTTCATTTATTATACGGAATCGGTTAAGTATATATTTATATAATTATTTATTGTTTGTTATATGTGAATGCATAAAACTGAGCATAATACATAAATTTTGTAATAAGAATATTTTAACCGATTTAATAGAATAGTAAAACAGGAAAATAAATTTTTATCAATATCACAGACGTGCACGCCAAAATACATTTAAAATATTTATTTTCCAATAACGACTTTAACAAGTTCTTAATATAATATAATAAAATATTTATTTATTTATTTATTAATTTAATAATAAATTTTTACCTTCATATCGAATAATTCCATTCCCAGCTATATCAATTTCACGTAACATTTCATCAACTTCATGATCGGAAAATTGTTCACCCAAATTAGTCATTATATGCCTTAAAACAATAAAAAATATGATAAAAAAAAATTAATCTTTCTATTACCTTAATTCAGCTACTTTAATAAAACCATTTCCATTTTTATCAAATACACGAAAAGCTTCTTTCAATTCATCTTCTTCACTATGTTCATTAGCTCGTTTAGCCATCATCTGTAAAAATTCATTAAAATCAATCAATCCTTTACCTATAAAGAAAAATTATTAAAAAACAAAAAATAATATAAAATTTAATAAACAAACCTTCACAATCAAATTCA